>JAQFZJ010000319.1:0-34797 GCA_034695645.1 Folsomia fimetaria
ATGCTTATGCAAAAAACCGCATGTCGAAATTCGAAACCGTTCTAAAGTTATAGTGCCCGCAGACGGACAACCGGACAGACAGACTAACAAACCGATCGCATGTAATACCTTGCGGTATTAAATAAGGAAGGTGCTGACTTATGATGTTTTTGTTTATTCTTGTAAACCTGATATATTCTCATTCAAAATAAAATAAAATGTTTATGGTACTATTGAACAAATGTTTGTACTTATTAGCAATTAAATAATACATTTTTCATGTAAAGTGAAGCTGACAAGAATTTTTAGTAAAAAAACTTACTATATTTACTACAATTGTTGCTTTTATAGATAATTTCATTTAGCAATAAATACTAGAACTATTCTAATGTGTATTATTCTACACCAACACGGCACGAATGTAGTTTTTTGTTAGCACCAAATATATGAGAATTGGCAAGTTGTATCTGTATCACAATATAATATGAGTATCAACTGGAATTTTAAATCCCTTGGATTTGCAAAAAAGCGTATTAGTTAAATTCACTACCATATAACCTTTCATCTGCAGAAGCTTTAGTTATGGACATTCAACTTTGTAAAAGTATTTGGCAGAACGGCACGTGAAATATCTGCTTTAAGAAAGTTCCCATTGGAATCCTCGGCAAATAAGCAAGCCCTTTCTCCGCACTCAATAGGGATGTCTGCTTTTGAGAGCAAAAGTTCAAAAACGTTATTTCTCAGTTCAAAAATTTTGCAAACTAGACCAGATCCAGGATCCCGAATCTCAACAGCGACCAAGGGGTAATCAGAAGTAACCTTGTTCCTGAAAACCATTACAAATTTGCAATGGTGTTCCTTACTTTTGGTTTATTTAAATACTTACTTATTAACAAGAATTGTTTGACCCTTTTCTGCATCACTCTCAAAACCACAAGACTCATTGAAAAACCTATGGCAAAATATACAGTAAATTAGTATCATTCTACAACTACCTTGGATTATGTCATTTGAAAACTCACTTGTGATGATATAATATCGTAGCACTTGAATGTGGCAGTACTATATCGGATATTTTACTAGGCTTTATTCTTTGAGAATGACGTCGTCCGACTGACATGTTAGAGCATCCTACGCACTTAATTTGTAGTTCGACAACTGGCGACAAAAATTGATGGAACTTGTAAAAATCCTTCCCCATGAGACCAATTTGAGAATGACCGAGGTCAAAAATGTGGCCAAGCTCATGCGCAATAGCACCCATTGTTGCACAGAATAAATTTCCTCGAGTTCTAGAACTATAAAAATAAATAAATAAGCACACGTACATTAAAATAAACCGAAAGAAAGAATAACTCGTGCTGGATTACATACCTTTTCGATAGTCCCAATTGAACTGCTGTCTCGATCAAACTATCCTTCAATAAAGATTTAGTATCAAACGCAGCAGATAAAACGGAAGCTGAAGTAGTCGGCCATACTGCGAATGAGTTAAACCCAAGGAGTGCAAGGCCCCCACCACCGCATGCAATTTTGTCTGGCGATTCACTGTCCGAAGTTGTTTCAAATTTGCACGATTTGTGAACAAATCCAAGATACTTATTTAATGGGTTCCATATTTCTTCAGAATCCCGAATCTGACATGCAACGATATCCCAAAGCTTTTCGGCAGGCATTTGTCGCATTTCATCCATTTTCAAGGCCAATTTTAAAACTTCGATTTTGGGGCTAACCCGAAATGTCCGCTTTTCAAACCCGTGTTCATACAGCTTCTCTTCGTAGAACGCTTGCACCAATTTCACTGCAAATCCAATTTTTTTGATTGCGTCTTGAACATCGGCCCCGTTTTCTTCCTGATCTCGACAAACGAGTAGTACTGGCACAATGGAACGACGAAATTCCGAGGTCTCTACATCAGGCTCATAACGGAGATTGAGCTTTTTCAGACAATTCTTATCCTTGTCCACAAATTCTATCTTGTTAGGCCCTGGAGTAAGGGTCGTGACAAAAACGAAGGCTTTCCCATCAGACAAAAACGGAATGTCAATCGTAGCATTTTGAACTATCTTCACTTCCTTCGACCAGTTCTGCCCCTCCTCCACATTCTCGTCTTCTTCTTCCTCCTCCTCCTCTTGATCAACGACACCCTTAATCACCACCGTATCATTGTAGGCACACACCTCCTCAGTAGAATGGTTAATAATTGAAATTTTCAGAGCAGTTGCCATTTAAGCTCTATCCTCTCTCAGTCTTCACATAAACAAAGAAGAATCCACTCCACTCAATTCGAACTGTGCCAAAATAGCGCAAGTCTAGTTTCCCATGAAATTCACAGTGGAATTATTAGAATAGAAAAAATTACTGTCAAAATTTACCTATTTCATTACTTAAATATGCAGAATGCGAATGAATACATCCATCCAGAACCAGAGTGGACATTCTCTTCCCACTTCAATTTGATCTCTCACTCTCAACCTGTCTCACTTCAACCTCGTTCTGTATGTGTGTGTGGATCTGGTGTGGATTAAAAGTACGGCTTTAGTCGGCTTAAGCCAAAATAACAAAAGCTTGCATATTATTATTGTTATATGGATTGGTTGGATTAGATTGGATATTTGTACAAAAAAAAAGTCAGCGGATTTTGAGGGGATGATGATGATGATGTTATTCCTGATTGTAAATCGGTTCTCCAACCAGAGTGTGTGGATTATTATCATTCCACACACATTGTAACTCCAAAAGCACAGGATTTATTGTGAGTACTTATGACTTCAGTAATTTATTGCAAAATAAAGTTTGGGAGAAGTGTAATTGTGATTATTGCTTGTTATAATTTGTACTTGTGTGTGGGAGTTCAGGTCTGGTGATTTTTTTGCAAAATTGCTAATTCAATCGGTGTGAAAAGAATAGAGAAAGGAATATAGGAAACAAAAGGGTAAGTGGGGAATTAAAACGCAATTTGAAAAGGTTATGCAGGCTAAAATTAATAATTTATGTGGTTTAGGTGTTATTCCAAGTCGTGGGTGGACATATCCTTCCTAGCATTATTATTGTGCATTGTGGGAGAAAGCAGCATAAAGAAGAGTTGGATGAATTCTTCGTCATACATTCATATCGTGTCCCCGAAGAAGAGATGCAAGAGACCATGATGACCCTGAAAAGCAAACGTTTCGCCATATACACTGTGATAATTATACTCCTCATTTGGGGGATTAAAGGTGAAACTACTAAAAATAATTGCAATCAAGTGTGGTGTGTTTAATTTTATTTTTGGAACAGGAATTTGGTGGAGGGATTCAAGTAGTGGGAGTAGGGAGGGTGACGCCATAGCTTATACGGAGGCCAAACTTCGTCAAGACAATCTCATTTCCACTCTTAAAACAGAGGTGATTGCATAAAAATGTCAAAGCTATATTTAAATATGCTTAACACGTTTACTTATGATTGATCCTTTATTAGGTGGCCAGGCTGCAACTTCGACTAACAAAATGTCCAACTTTTGGACAAGATGATGTGTCAAATCTGCCAATTATTTATGCAATAACTCCTACGCATAAGAGGCCGGTGCAAAAAGCAGAGTTAACGAGGCAAGACAAAATCAATTCGATTCAAGGATTTTTAGCGTTTCATACGAGACATTTTATGACCTTGTTTCAGACTTTCACACACGTTAATGTTAGTTCCAAACCTGCACTGGATAATCGTTGAAGATTCCGAGACGAAAACAGACGCAGTGGTCAAACTCTTAGCGAAATCTGGAATGCAGTACACTCATCTTAATGCCGCAACACCTAAAGAGTGGAAACTTCGTGCCAAAGTAAAACAATTTTATTTTACGTGTTGGATATTTTATATACTTAAATGTATTTTTTCTCAGGAACCACGTTGGAATAAACCCAGAGGTGTAATTCAAAGAAATGCTGCCTTACAATGGATTCGTGATAGAGTTGCTCCTACAACTGAAGGAGTCATATATTTTGTTGACGATGACAATTCTTACTCATTAGAAGTTTTTGACGAGGTATTTATTATTTTTGAATCATCAAGGGTCATATATATCCATAAATCTAGGCTGGATTAATGTCATTGTTTAAATTTTATAGATGCGAAACGTAAAAGGAGTTGGGGTTTGGCCAGTTGGGCTTGTAGGAGGACTGCTAGTCGAACGCCCAAAGATAAATATGTTGGGAAAAGTCGAAGGATGGTTGACTGTGTGGAGTCCACAACGTCCATTTGCAATCGATATGGCTGGATTTGCCGTAAATCTAGAAAGGTTCTTTCAACAATCTGATTGGAAATTTGCATACGAAGTTGAAAAAGGATACCAGGAAAGCATATTCTTGCAACATTTTGTTAAATCATTGGACGAGCTAGAAGTGCGAGCGGAAAACTGCACAAAGGTACTTGTTTATGCAAACAAATTAGGTTGCAAAAAATGTTAAATTGTAATGTTCTAATTTTTGTAATTAGGTGTATGTATGGCACACAAGAACGGAAGCTGTAAATCTCAATCAAGAAGACGTATTAAGAAAAAAAGGAAAGCCGCCTTCCAACGTTGGAATAGAAGTCTAGTCCCTTATAAATTATAGAAAACAACCGAATTTAATAATCGAATTATGAAGAAGCAGTTTAAATTCTATCATGACCTCAACTTTCGTTTCATTGAGTATCCAACTCATGCAAGAGAAAGACACAATAATTTGGTGATGAATAATTGCCAACAAACATGAACCTATTATCACGACTATACACATTATAATATTTGCATTTACACGCCTCGACAAATGCAGTACTATACTATGCTATGCATAAGCTTTAAGACACAATTATACCATACTTTTGACTTTGTTGTGATACACAATTACTTAATATTTGACACATTTTTAATAATATATATATATATATACGTCACAAGGTTGTTACTAAATACTTAAGTCGCTTTGCCACTTGCCTACCACACACTCCTACATAATATATAGTTCCGTCCATGCAAAATGTAAACTATTATAAATCAGTTAAACTATAAGATACCGATATTGTAATATATAATTTATATGAATAATTGTCTAGAGTGTGACATCAACCATCGACATTTCATACAATAAAATAAAGTCGTATATATATCATAATATCAAGTATCCAACCAAAAAGAACTTATCTCAGCCCGGGCATAAATCGTCTCTTTTAATTAAAAATAAATGCGCATACTTACTTAATCTCCAACAACTAACTAACTAACCAAACCAGGAACAGTTAAAGAAAACCATTCAAAGATATTTGCAAAACAGAAGAAGAGTCTCAAGCTTGAATCTGTTATTACATGGTCGGAGTTTGGCCAGAGTGGATTTAGGTGCATAGGGATCACATCACATCACACACAATAATAATAAGGAACTGATTTTACAATAACACGCTGTATACTCGTGCCATAATAATATGAATAGATCATCATCATCATTGCTTAACTACAGAGAATTAACTAAAATTATTGGATTCGCATCTTAATTATTACTCAATGTTTTCATAACAGATAATTAACTGACTGGCTTTACGCAGTACATATCAACTATACTCGGTGCGTTGTGGTGGAACATAGTGCAGTTATCCAATTTTATAATTATTTGGCAAAAAGTGTGTTATTTTACAACAAAAACAAAATGCATTCTCCCTGTTGTGACGTACAAGATAAAGGTTTAGGAGCTAAATTTTCAGAAGTAAGAATGCGAAGTCGAACCAATTCCGGGGTTCGATTGGACTATTATCATCGGCTGGTGTATCGCACAATACTTTCTTATCAGGCAAGCAGGAATATAAGTTAACATTTCATGAATAAAAGGTGTGATGATATGCGAAGCGTGATTTATGTAATGAAACAAGAGTATTTACATCATTTTAAATTATATAGAACCCTGTGACGGGACTGTTACCTGCAAGTCCTACTAATAATCATGCATGGATAAGGGACAATGTTTACAGTATCATGTCCGTTTGGGCGTTATCAATGGCCTACAAAAAGAATGCGGATATGGATGAAGATCGAGCCAAGACATATGAATTAGAACAAGTAAAATGAGAATATGATTAAAGAATTATGCAACGTAAAGGTCTTCATTGATATTCTGATAATTGTATTCTATTATATTTCAGAGCTGTGTAAAATTGATGCGAGGTCTGCTTATGGCAATGATGCGTCAAAAGGATAAGCTTGAAAAGTTTAAGACAACTCAATCTCCTTTGGATGCGGTTCATGCAAAATATAGCTCGGAAACGGGCCAGGCTGTTGTGGGGGATGATGAGTGGGGACACTTACAAATTGATGCTGTTTCCTTATATCTTCTAACTCTTGCACAAATGACGGCTTCCGGGTTGCAAGTGGTATTTACCTTGGATGAAGTGGCTTTCATTCAGAATCTCGTTTTCTATATTGAATCTGCGTATTGTGTTCCGGTAAGAAAATAATTTCAAAAACACATTATAATTAACATATGGCTGAATCAATTGAGCAAATATTTACGATAGGATTACGGAATTTGGGAACGAGGTGACAAAAGCAATCACGGACTTCCTGAATTAAACGCGAGTTCAATTGGCACGGCCAAAGCGGCGCTGGAAGCCATGAATGAGTTGGATTTATTTGGAGCGAGGGGTGGTCCAGCATCTGTAATTCATGTTCTGGCTGATGAAGCTCAAAAATGTCAAGCTGTCCTTCAGTCCATGCTACCCCGAGAATCCAACTCGAAAGAGGTTGATGGAGGACTACTTTCCATTATCGGCTTCCCAGCATTTGCAGTTGACGACCCAGATCTGATCAAACTGACTCGGAAGACAATTCTTTCTAAGCTGCAGGGTCATTATGGATACAAGAGGTTTCTTCGGGATGGTTATAAAACCCCTAAAGAGGTACATTATTGAAATATTATTGACATTAAATCCATGTCATTCCTCTCTTTCTAATACTTCCTGTGTGAAATAGGATCCAACAAGATTGTATTATGAACCATGGGAATTGCGAATGTTTGAGAATATAGAGTGTGAGTGGCCACTTTTCTTTTGCTACATGATCATTGATGCCTGCTTTCGAAATGACACTGAAGGTGTAATTGCAATGAGTGAAGCTCTGGATGAGGTTAGATAATTTGCAGTAATTCTTTTCTCAACTAGTACAACTAACTAATATGTTCGTTTCAGGTATTGATCAAAACTGATGACGGGCTACGTCTCGTTCCCGAATTGTACGCCGTCCCTGCTTCGAAAGTTAATGACGAGTACAAAAATCCAGGCAGTCAAATCCGAGAGCCAATGGGACGCATTCCATTTATGTGGGCACAAAGTCTTTTTATAATTGGAAAACTTTTACAAGAGGTAATAAATTTAATGATTTAATGAATAATTTAGTTCAATTACAAATTTAAAATGCTGTGCAATTTTTCTAAATGTCATTTAATTCCTTCAGGGATTTCTCGCTCCTGGAGAGCTGGATCCACTTAATCGACGCCTATGCTCAGAGAAAAAACCGGATGTCGTCGTACAAGTTAGCGTTAATTCGTAAAAACTTTAAAAAACGTACAACTCTTCATTAACTAAGTATGATTCCTAGGTAGTAATTCTGGCAGAGGACGAAGTTATTCAGCATAAATTAAAACAGTTTGACATAAATGTACAGACCATAGCGGAAGTGAATCCAATAGAAGTACAGCCTGCCCGAGTTTTAAGTCATCTTTACGCTTATTTAGGTAGATCAAACCAAACAAATTAATTATTCTGTGTGCATAACTGGCAATGAGTTTATAATATTCCTACTAATAAATTTAAAGGAAGAAACAAGAAACTTGAACTATCTGGCAGACAATCTCGGGATGTTGGAATTTTATGTACAAGCAAATTGTACTCTCTTCAGGACAAAATATTTGCTTTCAGTCCACAGGTATGCAATAAATGTAATGTACAGTATAATGTACTTCTTTATGCATATTACATAAGGGACAAAATGTGTTTATTTCAAATTATTCATTTTGTATTAATTTGTTTCAAATTTATTTGTCTTTATAAATGCATCAGACAAGACACATTATGTTTTATATGTACTCGAACCCATTTTTGGTTTATGTTTAGTTAATGGATCAACAGCGATTTTACATAGCGTCCGATTATGAGCTTATGATCGACAACTTTAAAAACGAGCTGAATTTTTTGAAATCTGCGTGGCAGAACGTATTAGGCCGTCCCTTGGTTGTCTTTACTTTCAGACATGTTCATCTAGGTTGGAATATTTTACTTTTTGAAATTTGGTTCAGTTGCTTTGTTTTTGTCTATAGTTTTACTTTCAGTTGTGCACATTGGGTTGGATGGCTTTATGAATGCCTAATTTTCATTACTTGACGTTAATGCATTAATTTAATACCATGCCAAGTCAATGATGAAGCTGTGAATGAACCAAATGCTTATTTTTGGGTGCAGAGCTTTGACTTAGAGGAAAACTATATGATGTTCGATTCAGAAGTGTTGGCTCATAATTTCAAAAATGACTTGGATTTTCTTGCTAACAATTGGACTGGTCTAATTGGACGACCAACGGTCGTCTTTAGGTTTAACTCTTCTCTACTAAGAGGTAATATGAGGAATTATCACTAACATGTGTTAATCATGCCTTTACTTACATAGCTTTAACGTTACTAGAATAATATAATAGACTTTAAATTGTCTATATGCATGAAATTGAATGCACCCCAGAATACTTACAATTTGTGTGATATTATGGCATAATACATACAAAATTGCAAAATATAGAATATCCCTTCAAAAATAGGGTCAATACCTATATGGTGCATCAAGTGTTGGCTGTTTTTGATTGAAATATATTATGCTTTTGCTTACAAGATTAATTTCATATTCCCTTAAGCACATTTGACTGAAATCCATAACTAATTTTCTTGAACTTCCAGAGGATGGCAAAGTACCAATGTCTATTGTAACAACTATCAAAAAACTAAGAAGCGGTTACACCGTAGGCACTAGGTACGTTGTTAAGAAATAATGCTCTAGGTGTTATTTAAGCTAATACGATTGGTTGTATTTGATAATTTTGTATATCACTAACAGGGTTACCTTGGGTTATCTTCAGGATTTCTTGAGTACGTCGTGCATTACCAATCTAAGTTTTCTTGGGAGTATCGAGGAAGGGATTCCTGAAAGTAAAATATATAATAATAACGATGAATGAAAGAAGCATGTAGTATATGGAAGCAATTAAACCTTCTCATTTACATAGGATTGCACCCAAGTATTCAAGAATACTTAGAAGAACAGCTTCAGAAATCGTTCACATTAAAACCCAAATTACCATCAGCTCCAAAATTTAAAATTCAAGGGGCAGGATCTTTACCGCAAACTAAGCAGGAAGAAAAGCAGGGTAGGCGACTTTCTTTGAAAGGGACTATTAAAAGGACGAGATCAATATATAGAGGTATTATACATTTTTTAACAATCTGTAAAATGGCATTACATTTTCTGTATTGTTCAAAGAAAATTTTGATGAGGATCAATCATCTTGGAAGGAACGGCGACGTATCACTCCTCCCATTTTTGTTGGTCAAGTTATATCACCAAGAAGTCAATCTCCTCCAGATATTGTAGAAGAAAAGAGTCCTAGACCTACTTGGATCGCGGGTGCAAGACATAGGTTTTACTTTAAATATTAATGAAATACCTTCAAGAATGAAGAAGTCAAAATTTTTAATCTTCAAATAGAACTCAATCGGAAGCACAATTTGAGAACACTGAGATGGAGGAATTGCTGTCAATGCTTCGAGAAACAGAAAGTTTGGAGGAACAAGGTGATATTATTCATTACTTGGTGATTTCACATGGACTGGATTTCGTAACAGGTTGTATAACGAAGATCATTATTTTTAAAATGAGCTTACTAAACATATTGTTAATGATTGTTAACAGGGAGGGATGACAATAATGTTGAGGTAACGGTAAAGGATTTGCTTAAAGGATTATATGATAAGGCGTGTCACCAGAAGCTATGGGGTCTAGTTCGACATTCTGCAGGTCTGTTACTACCAAGTTGTTTTAAATTGGTTCGAAAAGACCAATGCTTCATAGAATGATATTTACTGTTCGGATATTAATTTTCCGCACTGAAATTTAGGAATTCTTGGAAAAAGAGTGGAGGATTTGGCAAAAGCAGTAACAGATTTGCTCGTACGACAAAAACAAATAACGGTGGGTATGCCCCCACATCTAGAGAAGACTATTACAGGACCTCTTCCTGAAATAGAGTTGCGCCAATTAATCCATCAAGTGTATGGGGATGATGAAAGCACTGCTATGTTGACTCAGGAGCTTCTAGTGTATTTGGCCATGTTCATCAGAACGGAACCACAATTATTTATGGAAATGTTGAGAATGCGTATTGGACTAATAATTCAGGTTGGTAATGTAGTAATGAACAAGTCGTTAAAATTTGCTTGTATTGATTGGTATTACATAATGATCCTGCAGGTCATGGCGTCTGAGTTGGCAAGAACGTTGAAATGTCACGGAGAAGAAGCGACGGATTGTCTACTAAACTTGTCCCCTTTTGAAATGAAGAATCTCTTATACCACATTATGAGTGGAAAGGAGTTTGCGGTCAGCATATGTAAGGAAATGCCTTAATTTCTCAAGCTATCATTGCATTGACTCAAGTCATTTGTTGCATGTAGCTGCGAAAAGTGGACACACGCTGAGCCATCACTCTGTCATTAGTACGAAGTCTACGAAAGTTAGTAAAGTAAGTTTCAGAATGTGAAAATAAACCGTACAAAACGGAGGAAAGAAAGAGGTGAAACCCGTGGGAAGGTCACGGAGAGGTGGAACACATGAAAGACGGAACATCCTTCCAATCCCCATAAAAATTGGACCTCGAGGTTGACCACCATGAGGCGATCCGTTTCTAGCTCACTCAATATTGCTCGCAGCATGGCGAAACCTATAGCATTTTGGTTCGCCTGGGCGAGAGGAATACGGCGGTCATTTATATTTTGACCTGCGACCTAAACCGACCGAGAAAAGGTCAAGTTTGTCAGATCACGTTGGATTCCTTCGGCGACTATCATGATCGCTATTTTGACGCAAGGGACACAATTTACCTATAAACTTGGCCGCTCAGATCAACACCCGCAGAGATAAATGTGATTTCAAAATCTCTTCCTCTGGTCAAGTTGCAGATTCTAAAGGTTGGTGACCATATATCGCCGTCAATATTGAAGGCGCTAGACCCGAAAAACCCTGTTTTTGCACGCTTTTCCGGTCGTAGCGCAGCTGAATCTGCTCCAACGGCAAAGAAGCTGAGAGCGATATTTGTTCGCCGTTTACAGAGGAATAGAATGGTGCCAGTCAGACGCTACTGCCTGTGTTGGCGGCGCTACGACCGAAAAAGCGCGCAAAAACAGGGTTTTTCAGGTCTAGCGCCTTCAATATTGGTCGCGGTATAGGTACACCCAATTTTATAATCTATAGCTTTACCAGCGGAAGAGATTTTGAAATCACACCCCCTATACTAAATTGAAAACTGGGGGCGTGGTTGGCGATTTTCGTGACCGCAAAATTTTTCCAATGTAAGACCTATACGCAATCGCTAGGTCTCGGTGAGAGAAAGAAAGTTTCGATAAGTTTGACAATATAAAAAATGCACAGGAAACGAGAAAATCACTGTCGAAAATTTTAAAAATGCAAAATTGATTTATCTCTGCGGGTGTTACTGAGCGGCCAAGTTTATAGGTAAATTGTGTTCCTTGCGTCAAAATACTAGCGATCATGATAGTCGCCGAAGGAATCCAACGTGATCTGACAAACTTGACCTTTTCTCGGTCGGTTTAGGTCGCAGGTCAAAATATAAATGACCGAAATGCTATAGGTTTCGTCATGCTGCGAGCAATATTGAGTGAGGCCTCATGGTGGTCAACCTCGAGGTCCAATTTTTATGGGGATTTTGGTCTGGCCAGATTTTGGCTAATTGGTGGGTAGTTTTAGAAGAATTGTCATCAAATCCACTTAAAAATTTGGATTTTAAGGAGTTTTGAGGTATAAAGATATAACTCGATTATTAAGTACCTTGGAAAAGGAGTTTTAAAAATGATAGCGATATCCCCGAAACCCTCTGCCTCTAACGCCGTTAAAATAAGGCGGTTTAACCTTATAATAGCAACTGTAAATAAAATTATTAAATGAGGTCGTTAATAAACTTTGCATTATATTTTTAAGGGGAATATCGACAGCCTTTTTTATCGCGACGCAGAACAATCAGACCCAGAAAAACAACAAGGTCAATGGCTAAGAAGACGAAGGCTTGATGGGGCATTAAACCGAGTCCCTCGTGGATTCTACCCTAGAGTTTGGGCTGTCCTAGAAAGAGTGAGAACAGAGATAACAATATTTTTTTAATTGGAAATATTAATACGGAATGTTTATGTAGTGTCAGGGTCTTGCCATCAATGGAATGACTGTACTCAATAATCTTACACAAGAGGTAAAGGGCATAGATCGATTATTATTCCACTACTTATTAGACGATTATTGATTAATTTTTATGATGTCTTTAGATGACTTCTGGGGAACTCAAGTTTGCTTTAAGAGTAGAAACGGTTCTAAACACAATTCCACAACCGGAATATCGTCAATTGCTTGTAGAAACCATGATGGTGTTAACTCTGGTAGTTGAGCATAATTTGGTCGCATACCTTGGGGAAACAATATTTGTTGAAGATATCGTTCACACATCCAACAAAATATTTCTTCAAGATCAGGTCGGTTTATTCACCTTATGAATTCTCCATTTGTATTAATTAACTGATTTGACTATTTTGACTGAGATTGAATGCTTGCAGATAAAAATAAACGGAGATGCTACATTGTGTTGTGCCAAAGATATGATTCACATTGAATCGCCACATTCTCCAAATAGTGCTTTAGTTTGCGGAGGTTCTGCAAACATTTGTCAGCATTTTTACGACAGTGCTCCTTCAGGCTGCTACGGAACCATGACCTATCTTGTTAGGGCAGTAGCACAAACATTAAACTGCTTACCAAAGGATGGTCAAATCGACTGTAGTATAACATAAACAAATTAAGACCAAAATAAAAATCTTTTTAGTAAAATAAACAATATGAAAAACTTAAATAAATCTGTCCATTTCTTTGTAAATTTTAAATATTTCTTAATTTAATTCATATTACAAAACAACCGTACATCAATTAAACAGTCAACAGTAATCGAACTACTATTAGTGACTCAATTTATATTATTGCTGATTATTCAAGGGGCTTTGGCAGGTTTGGAAAATGGGTTGAGTTTTTTAACCCAAGATGTTTCAGGTCTGTGTAAAACATGCAAAATATTAGTGGTACTTTCAATGTAAAATGTAGGTGCACTTAATTTATAAACAAACTCACGTTGGTTCATCTTGCTGTACATCTGGATTGATTAATGACTGATAATATTTCTGCCTGATTGCATGTTTCTGAGGCACTGGTTCACCCAACTCCTTCTCCACCATGAGGTTATATTTTATTTGTGCTTCCTGTACAGAGTATCCATACCACTCAGCTTCCTCTCTCTACAGGGAATCAAAAATTAGGTTACAATGTTCAAATATGTAGGGCTTCTATCCAACCAATTTAACATGAAAAAGTACTCACGGGTATAACATAATCCTTATATTTTTCAAGTAGCTGTGTTTGTTTCTCTTTGTCATTAATTCGAAAATCTTTATCCAACATTGAGAAGAACAATTTTCTTTTTAGTTTTAAAGCCAGCAGACTCTTGAGATCGTAAGCTGGAGTCTGTGAACAAAAACAGATGCGTCACAACTACAAACTACATAATTAAATTAGCATATAATATCTCACCTTCAGCAAATAACTATCTAACCCAGTGTGTTGATCAATAAGTTCCAATGCCCGTTCCGTAACCACCACAGATAAATATTTGTCCAAAACTTCACTGTAGACAACGGTTTTAAAGAAGTTGGGAACCCAAAAACGAGGTACCGGGGACCTATACTTGGCCTTTTTGACGTGACCTTCAATAATACCCTCCCCACCCCACAATCCTTGATGCATCTGGTCTGGGTATACTACAGGGACAGGCCAATTTTGAAATCGTTTCCTGTGCAAAAGCCAGACAATAATTAATCAATGTTTTTTTTCTGTCCAACACAACAAGTTGGTCATATTTAACTTACATTTCTCCAGTTTCCGGATTGCGGACCCATTCTGACTCCACCGGTTTCCAATGGACCGGAGTCTCTTTGTCCTCGCTAGCCATCCATTCCCGATAAAACTTTTGATAAGGAGCCGGTAATGTTGCTACAATCCATACTCTGTGAGGGTCTGGAATTTTTCGAAAGCGATTGTATGGCAACAAACTCCTCACACCCACCGACATCCTTGTCCCTCTCCTCCACAAGGACTAATAATACTAATAAGAGCAAGGAGGAATACAAATAAAGGTCGTTTAATTAAAATAGCAATATGTATGACTAGAATTAATTACAAAATCATAACTTTGTGCTTTGACTTGAAGTTTTTTATCAATAAATAATTCATGCTACCGGTGTGTGTAAGCATGTGATCATGATGATTTAGCACCTAACATATCTATCTCTGGCATCACCAAGAGTCTACTAAAATTACTAATTTTGTTACCGCTTCTAATTTCTAATTTGATAATGCTGGTTGGGGATTCTTAATTGCTAAAGTTGAAATAAAGAATCATGTTTTAAGCTTATGATACATCTTTTCAGACGTGCTTATAAATGAAATTAGTTTTGGATGTCAACTAGACCGATGCCCGATGCTAATTTAATAGACATCAGACATCGGATCGTGCTCGTTCAAAAAAGAGCGGAATCCTCACTTTGCTTTTGCTTGCACTTTGCTTGCACTTTTCACTCTGGTGGTGGGAATTCATCCTCGTGCATCCTCGTGCATGCCTTGTCGAATTTTTTGGAAGTAGATAAGCTCTTTTTGAGGAAGAGATTGTCTTCATCATTTATTTGAACAAAAGGAAGGAGGAACTGTTCTGGAGTCCAGGAGAAGATAAGGTAAGTACTTCTGTATAGCTTTTTGAATGGAAATTATTGGAATCGGAAGAAAGCAAGCAAAAAACCACGAGCCAACAATTTGTTAGGGTGTTTGGGTCATGAGGTGTCATATTTTGAGTAGGGTTATCTTAAGTTATGGATAGTCAAATGCGTGAATTAAATCATTTATACCTTTATAACCTCTAATCTCACTTCTGATTAATTAAAATGGAAAGACATATTTAACTAATCGTGTCTGCAACGAGAGCACTTAGTTCCTGCGAGGAACTGTATAACTCTCCAGCTTTGCTGGAGTAACGTCTCTCCACCGTGGAACGGGGGGAATTGCGACGGCTCGCCCCGGGAGCTAGAGAGCACTTGCGTGTAATACAAGTTTGTCCTCTCGGTGCATGCAAGCATTTAAATATACACAAGTCTTGTATATACAGTTGTTTTTAGTAAACCTATTTCTTGCATATAAAGAAATTAGGGAGTATCACTGATATATAAAATTGCTGGTGGATTTGCTATTGTTATACTGCTGCTAAAATTAAGTTTTTTGTTTCTAACGATTAATTTATTATAGATGGAAACCAAATCAAATGTGGAGTTGGACGCGGTAGGAGTGGAGAGTCAGCATGGATTAACCGCCGATGCTTCAAAGCAACCAATTTTTAACAAATATCTTCACCAGTACTTCAATGACGTGGATCCGTCTAAAACATGTGCAATTTATGATTCTGGAATTGATGTATATAAACTGACTTATGGTGAAGTAGACAAGTATGCCACTTGTATCAAGTCTCACTTATATAATGTAACGGATTTGAGGGGATTCATTGGAGTATTGCATGGCATAAACGAGTTTTTTCCTAGTATTCAATTAGGGTTTGTTAAATATTTTAATTTGGCTAATTGCAAAAAAATAGTTTGTATTTTATCTTTTCTCTTTCATTGGTTTAGCATTCTTAGGACAGGATGCGGCTTCCTCAACTTGGAACCTGACAGATTCATTACAACAGTAGAGAGAGCGTACTGTGTTTTAAATATGAAGTTCTTGTTGGTCAGTAGAGATTTGTACAATTACCACCAAGGGTGGTTTAAACAAAATAGCAAAAATAAGACTATGATAAACCTGCGAGATGACGCTTATCAAAAAGGAGGACAAGACTTGCACTGCGTGGAACTAAAAGACGGATTTACCTCGGAAATTGGAATGAAATATAATGACGTCCTTCTCTCTCCTTTTCGATTTGCTTATGCGATGGAAACATCAGGAACTACAGGAAAGAAAAAATTTGTCCTAGTGCCTCATCAGTCCATTTGCCCAAACATTCAAGATTTCATTGATCGCGTGTGGAAGACTAATCCGAGTGATGTTTTCTGGGGCTCATCGCCATGTACATTCGATCCAAGTGTTTGCGACCTATTTGTTTCGATGGGCTCTGGAGGTAATAAATGATGCCACTCTGTTTTTTTTTAAATTTTACTAAAATATTGGTGTGAATATTTGTAAGTAGAAGATTTTTACGCAGGAACGATATTATATACCCGTATCTCCCTTAAGTATGATGGGAGAGGATTGGGGAATTTGATGCTGAAACACCGGGTGTCTGTGGTCCAAACCACACCGTCGATTGTACGCAGAATCTGGACAGGCCTAATCTCTACAAAGTTTTTGGATCACGATTTATCGAGTTTAAAAGTCTTGGCGTTTGGGGGTGAAAAATGTCTGAATAAAGAAGAGTTGAGAAGTCTTCTGTCGCAGGAGATGTATACATCATTAAGAGCTCTTGTTAACCTGTATGGTCTAACAGAAATGTCGTGTTGGGCGTCTTTTAGTAAGATAAATCCGTATAACGATGACCCAATTTATCTTGGAGAACCTCTCTACGAAACAAGCATTTCAACTGAGACGTACAACGATGATAAATTACCCGGCTTCTTCCAAATAAAAATTTGTGAGTATATTTATAAAAACAACATATATTATGCAAACTTTACTATCTTTCATTAGTACAAGAATTGTTTTTACTCCTCTATTATAGCTACCCCTACTCGTATATGCACCATCATAAGCGATGATGGAGTGGTAGTTCAAGAGGATCCAAAATTCACATCGAGGCGTGATAATATCATAGACGGAAAGTTAGTAATATCTACTGGGGATATGTCAATACAATACAACCCTTCTCATGCGGGCATTCAATATATTGGACGAGTAGACACGGTCGTAAAACGATCTGGAATGAAGATTCCACTCTGTGTTATTGAAGAAATAGCCAAAGAAACTGGATACGTCAAATATGCCCAAGGAATTGAACATGATAATAAGATATACTTAATTGTGATACCAAAGCATGACGAAACCACTATTATTGGCCTGGGCAAGGAAGTTCGTGCAAGCTTTATCCCAAACCTAGAACTCGACATCCATCCAGAATTTTACCCTAATTGGATTATAGCGGTACATACAGTTCCGGTTACATCTAACGGAAAATTGGACATTCATGAAATCTTGAAAGCGTCAAATCATCAACAATACAAATATCCGGGCAAATATCGCATTAACAAAACTACAGTTCAGCACTTGCTCCACCCACTCTGGCTGATAGCTACAGAAATAAATGCCCCACTAGAAACGATTAAAGGACATAACTTTTATGAATCCGGTGGAACGTCTTTCAAAGCAGTGTGGTTATTGGAGTCATTCTTCACTTGTGTGGGGGTTTATGGTTCCCCATTGTTAAGCGAACTGCTCGAAGAACTTACAAAGAAGTTGGCTTTGACCACGTTTGATGGAGTGTGCGACTCCTTGACAATTGAAGTAGAAAAACGTCCTATGATGGCTCAAGTTGCTGTAATATCTGCTGAAATCATTACTACACACAAAATGCACACAGAATCCGACTTGCACGGTCGCACTCCGATCAAAAGTACTAACATTCACAATAGAAACCATAAGAAGGATATTAGTGATGCGAACTTAAAATTGGAAGATTCTGCTATTGAGGAGGCTTTGCAGAAAGACATCATTATCAATCATCCTATTGAAGTTTTGAAAGTCTTCGAGTATGATCTCAACATGTGTGTGGATGCCAACGCCGTGCTTTGTGATAAAGGTAATCTTATATATCATAATTATTGGTTTTCACTCATTTGGGTTTTTAATAAATAAATTGCATTTATCTTTTTATCAGGATTTTGTGAAGATGTTGTAATTATTGGGTCGCATGCTGGATCTGTCATTGCTGTTGACACACAAGAACTCAGAAGATTGATGCTGAAGGAGAATCACTCCGAAATTGAACACCAGGCAGCAGTGCTTTGGACACAATGCGTCCCTGACCGAATTGAAGCGGACGTCGTTATTAATTCTGAGGGGTCCTTTGTTTATTTATGTATGCATCTTTTTGCTTACTCATTGTTTATATTTAAATGTAGACATTGTTTAAAATTTATTTGTTTATTACAGGCTGTTATAATGGCACTGTGCTAAAGCTCTCGACCATTGATGGCTCAGTAATATGCTCATATAAATGTAAAGGATCCATCCAAAGAAAAGTTGTCTTGAGTGATGACGATTCAAAATTAGTCATTGTGGACAACAACTGCCAAATGTATTGTTTAGACCAGAACGTAAGTGATTTTTTACACGCTTCAATATAATGATTTCATTATTTGATATGATTATAACTGCCATTCACTTCACAGAATCTCCAGTTGATGTGGAGGAGTCAAATTCGGATCCCAATGAGTTCCAGACATACCCCTGTAATTGAAGGAAACTTCATAATTCTCACGGCTACTGGAGGCGTGGAAGGACACTCCATCGGTGATGGATGTAGAATGTGGTCTACATGCGATGAGCGTAATAATAAGGCTTGCACTTCCCCATTAATTTGGAATTCTCCAAAAGGGAAAGTAGTCATATATGGGACTCGTGATGGCTACGAAATCAGAAACCCCACCAATGGAAAGCTGGTTCGATATATTATTTTTCATATTTTCCTTACTTTGCATATATGTATGTAAAGGAAATGAAACATATATATGCTTTGTCATAGGTTACACGAGGTGAACTCAAAGAGACAGAATTAGCCTGGTTCGATCCGATTGTTCATAATTGCAAGCACAAGGACTTTTCTGAAGTTATTTTAACTTCTGCATGCGGAATTGTTCTACGCCTAGCAATTATTGATGGTGCTCTGGATGTTCAACGAATGCGAGTAGATAACCCCTTGGTATCTCCTAGCGTTATTTGTACGCAAAGTAGACACGACAACGAGCAATTACTTAGAACGGGTATGAGAAACACGTTGCTTGCTCAAAGAAAGTGTTATTTGCTCTCTAAGCCCGGCGACTCGGAGAACTTTGTGCTATATGGATTGACTACACCATCGAAAGAAAATGTATTGCAACGCTTTAGCAGCAACCAAAAGTGTTTTTCTAGGCCTGCTGCATATAAAGATATGATAGCTTTTGGAGGACGTGATAACCAGTTGCATATATTGTTTTGTATGCCTGGTAAGAAAGACAAAAAATAACATTGCCTAACAGCGTACATTATTACGTCATTATTATGACCTGGCTTGGCTTTCAGGATTTACACATTATTTTTAAATAGAGGGTGCTTGATATTCATGCTTTAATGACGTATAAATTTATACAGGGTATATGGTAAATTCCGAGCTTGTAACCGATAATAGTTGTGATATAATGGAACAACAGTACAATTCTAAATGTCAAAAAATTAAATTAGTTTACTTATTGTTAGATGATTTACTTAAATGTTTCTTTGTTTCGTCCACCTGCATTTACTTTTAGTATTTACTAGCGTTTTCCATTGCGTCTAAAGTCTAGATTGAAGTGTGGATCTCAATAATTATAATAATAATAGTCATCTTGACCATTTGTTACCTCTTGTCTTACCATAGATTCAGATTCTCATACTATATTTAAATTATTACACTACTATTATATACCACCTAGTAATTTTATAATTTTACATTGTGTATTTTGATACCTTTTCTACTCTGCTAAACAGGCATGTGTACATATATTTTATGATAAATCATTATGTAGCTGTTTTTGTAGCACAACAATCAGTATATGACAATAATACACAACAATTTATTAACAATAATAACTCTCACCCTCGCCAGTTTCATTTTCATACATTTTATAGTAAACAAATTTTGTTGATATTTTTGTTCCGCATTTTCATACTTGTACAACCATGTGCATGTTCTTTGTCTTATGAATGACGTGATATAAAATAAAGGGTAAATGCATAGTGGTAAGTGTTACATACATAGTTGGTTGGGTTGTACATACTAGTATTCTTCTTCTGCTGATATTGGCAGCAGCAGGTGATCTCGTGGTTTCTCAACTTCGCTCACAATTCAAAAGATCGGGAAGGAGAAAGTCGTCGTATTTTCACTTGTCTCCAATATCTATACAATACACACACCTGGACAAAATCATGCTCCTTGTAGTAAATACGTACCATGTCGAGATTTCGTGAGTTGAGTGTGTTCAGTATTTTGTAATAATTAAGTTTTGCCTATACTTACATATTGCACCAATCACACTTCAACCAATTATCCGTCATTTATACTCTTACCACTACTGCAGCAAAGTAATCAATCACCCGATAATTCCTGTGTTTTTTGGGATGTAAAGTATAATCTTGTGTTTTTTGTGTTGTTTTGTAAACTGGGCTGAACTTCTTATTGCATTCATTTTTATAAGACTGAACAAGCCAGTGTAGCAGGAGGACTGTTTTTGTTTAGTGAATGAATATCGCCGACACACGGATGGATGACGAATTGACGATCACTTAAATAGGAAGGAAGAAGTATAACAAATATATCACTAACTGCAAATACCACACTTGTTGGATAATATCCTCCATTATCAACAGACTGCCGACGCGACGCCGACATCAACAATGTGAGATTATTGTAGTGTTCATTATATAGAGTGAAGATGAAGACAGATCTATTCTGATAATCAAATCACTTATCACAAGGAAAAGACCGACGTTTACCATTATATAAGTCCTTTTGTCTTGTCTTCCAGACACCAGAAAGTTCAAATCATTTAAAAATAATTTATTTAAAACTTTAAATTATTTTACTGTTGGGGGCCAGAACAGTAATTATATAAAGGATAGATTGAAGATTGGGTGGTGATGTGAATGCAAAAAGTGGTCACTTCCTTCCTATAGTGGTCCATATAGTTGCATTCATTCATTCCTGGCGGTGTTGAAAGTTTATTCTACAAGAAGGGTCATGTACAAGGACAAGGGGACAGCAAAGAACGACCTGATTCTATATTAATGTTGGATGCCACACTTTCTAAGGTGAGTTCTATTATTCTAAATTCATTACGTCCAGATTTATACTAATGCATTCTATAATAAGCATCGTTGATTTTATTTTGTTATATAAGTTCATTATTAAGTGAAGGCTAATAAGAAAATAAAACAAAAATATCAAATGTAAAAAACTATGTGGTATAAATAGGATGTTATTTTTAACAAAAAGTCACGTCAATTGACCGCAGACGATGAGACAATTGTTTTTTTTATTTCGTGTTTATATACCTATATGTAATTGCATGTGTGTAGCAATAGCAATATATCAATGGATTTGGGTCCTTTGTGTGTGACAAGAATTTGCACTTTGCAGCTTCCATTTTAACAAAGCATTGGATTTTGCGAATTTTGAATTCTTTTAAAAGTGGTGGAAATCCCGATTTGGATGGAATTACGTATGATAATAATAACGGTATAAAAAATATTAGCATTGGATTGGCGACCCAGCAAGCGAAGCTGCGGATCTCTGTAATCAAACCCGGTTGTGCATATATTCGTTGTTTTGTGGTTTGTTGAGGTACTCCGACCACTTTGTATGCTATTAGGCAGGTGCTTGTATACAAGTTCGTGTATCAGGCTAGAATAATCTGAAGGAAAGAATATTAGCATGTCGGCAATTGCTTTGCAGTTACAGTTTAACTGATTTGACGGCTGGCTTCTTGCTTCTGGCTATTAGTATTTTTTAGGCGTCGGCCAAAGTGACCCCGAAACATGATGTGCAAAAGTTATATGCAATTGTTAACGACTACCCTTGTCCTTCTCTGTTTTCCTCAAATATGCATCACCCATTTGATTCATCCCACCCACGCTTTAAAAGTCATACAAACAACTTGCATGTTACATTCTTTAATTAAGGATCAAGGACTTGTCTTGTGACTTGATTCAATAAAATACGAGTATATAACTTTACCAAACGTCTCATTCCAGGCAAATTTGCAGATTGACATATCATCAATTATTAGACTGATTGATGATTTAATTGTGATTACCTAATATTCTATTAGGTTTCTGCTTAATACCATTCAGGAAGGAAATACTATCAACTACATAAGTAGCAGTATGGATTGCAGTATTGTTTTGTTATGGGGGCGTGGAATTAGAGGACATTATTTGACAGTCTAAAAGAGATATCCCATTGGCCCATTTCATTATTGCATCCAAGAATTTAGCATGTTCGTGATGAATGGAGAATGGTATCAGCCAAACTTTCAACCTTATTTGTCTCAACTGAATCTCATCACAATACAAACAATTCATTCAATGCAACTAGACAAATGCAACAAGGAACTGTTGCTCCATGCATGTTGGCAAAAAGTGAATGGCGAAAATTGTGAATTGTGCGAACAAGGCTTGGTTGGATAATAATATTGTGTATTTATTTTGCTTGAGTAGGTTTGTGATTTTTTGGATGGTGTCTGTCCGTCAGTTATTTAGTTTGGGAGAAGTGTGGTTTTTGATTATCAGTCTTTCTTTTCTTCTTCGGCAGTCAGTCAAGAGTCAACCGTGGCATGGTTATTATGTGTTACATCATCATCACCATAGGTCTCTCTCTCTGTCGTGCCACAAGAAACTCGATTACCATTTTACCTAGTCACAGTCATTATAATTTCTGTTTTATATACATGCTGCTACCTTTGGTTTCCCTCATTTTACCATATTTTTAAAGTTATCAATCTATTTTTTGACTGAGGATTTCTAAGAATTTTTAAAATTATTGTAATAACGAAAACTGTTATTAATTTGAGCGTCGAATTGACTTGGGGTAGTATTAATTCATCACTGACAGAAAGTGAACGTACATGTTCTCCGCCCACGCATACGTACTCCACATACATCGATATAAGTAGTAACATTAACATTGCACAATTGTCTGGAGGGTTTTGTTAAAAAAGATAATTGAGAAAAATTTATCTTTGATTTGATGGACGTGCTAAACGATTAACATAGTTGATAACAAACTTCCTTGTGTTAAAGGCACAACAAGTGAGACATTATTATTCGTGTATGTATGACCATGGTGCATGGAGGATAATAATGTAATTATGCGGACTGGAGTGTTTGGCTTGTGTGCACGATTGATTTTGTCATTTGTGAATGGTTTTAACAACATAAAATGACAAAGTGATTGTTCAGTTTTTTATGGTTTCCTTCTAATAAGAAAGAATATCGTATTACTGTAAAGACCAGCTTTGATATTTAGTATTTAACACCATAAAGTCATTTACAGTTTCAGACTTTTAGACTCACCTTGAAAATGAGTGTGTCATTAACTCGGAGAACTCTTCAAATATTTGTGGTGGTTATTGTAGTTTAAGAAGTGTTTGAACGGAATGAAAAAAAATCCTTGAGTTGGAGTTTCAAGTGACGTTACATAGACCATATATATATTCTATCGCCAACTTTTCGTCTCACCTTCTTATTGCTAACACACACGGACGGAGGGTATAAATGGATGTGGTGGACATTTGGAATACTTAACATGGAAAAAACATGCCTTTCTTTCGTCAATAGTTCGTTTTTTTTTCTGCTAAATTGATTTGCTCTGTGACAATGCCAGTTTTAAACTTGCATCCACCATCAATTATTGTGAGAATATTTAAGGAGACACGGGTGTTGTAAGTCAGCCTCAGCATGTTCGGAAGAGACAGCCATACTCATAAAGAAGGTATTGGAATTAAATTGTCATCTTTGGTGAATCGTCTTCAAATATCGGCATCTTTATAGTCAGAAAAGCATGCATAAATTGGATGTAAATTTTCATCGGGACTTTGTCTCTTGACATTTGGCATTCTCATGAATACATAATGTTTCATATTTCATGCTTTGAATTAGATATTCGCAGAAATAGGAATGTAGTAATACGAATAATCACCATATTTACGCATTAATTAGCTCCCAGTTTGTGAATGGGCTAATACAATCATAATAAAATGATAATGTTAATTTTCTTTTCGCAACTATATTTTGCCAAACTGTTATTAACTATTTCGTACATAGATAACTACTTACTAGTATGAGCCCACAGCTTTCATTATTAATTTGTCAGAATATTTGGTAAAGAATATATAACCGAAGACTCGTGCACTATACTACTAAACGATATTCGCCGGCATTTGATACGTGGAACCATAGTTAGTAGTTGGTATGATGAACAACATTAATTAACATTGGCATTATTAATTTCCAAATGTCGCTCGATTTCGCGGAAAGTCTTCAAGGAAATTATTTCGTGGAACATTATATGTCAATGGGCCAGCAGGGGTTCAATCTTATTCTACATAAGCATGACCCCAAAAAACCAAACTTAGTTTTTGTATTGATTCTTCGATTTCATTTCATTTGACGGCACCCAATTCTGTTATGTGCCACACCATTTATTAGTGAAGGGTTTAAAAGGTGTTCAGTTCAGCAACACTAGTAATTCTTCATTGAATATGCCCAAGTTTTTGTTCCATCCTTCCAAATGTTTTATGTTTTCAATATATAGGTGATGATGACTGCTGGCTTGGAACTTTTAATTGGTTTGTCACATCATTCGTAAGAATTATACAATAGCTGTTGTATTTATCCGTAAGCCAGTCAGTCAGTCATTGATAGGGAACAACAAATAACTAGAACACAGCTACTCTCATACAGACACACAGCCATAATAGTATTTACCTTCATTTCGTAAATAGGAAACTATTTTCTCCTAAATATTTATCATTCGTGTCATGGATAAAAGGTGAAAGTTATTATATTCATACAAGTTCAGAACGACCTAAAAACTATACTTTTACGAGTTTTATTTACAATAAATAAAGTTGCGCAAATACTGAATAAATATGGATCAATAATTGCTGAAACTGTTATTATCACGCAAAGGTATCGATAAATTTTCGCGTATTTCATATTTGCCTCATGTAGATATTTTAATGGTTTGAATTGAATATGTTTCAACTTTTATATTCTATTTACTACTATTATATTATACGCATGCATATTCACAAATGAACATCATGGAACATACAATTTTAAAATTTGCAGAATTTAATGAAATGAAATTAGATTTGCCCACTTTCCTAGTTAGTTCCTAGTAAGTTACTCACGATTATTACAGCAAATATAAAACTAAACAAATATTTGTATAGTTAGCACCAGTACGTCCTTTCAGTTAATCCATAAAATCTCTCATGGTTAATAAATGCGAAACATAAATTGTGCACAATATTATTAATACCAAATAGCACATTCAGATCAGGAGCAAATATTAATATCCATGCCAAATGGGGGCGAATTCAATTCCTTTCATTTGTCAAACCTTTATGAAGCATGATGAACGCGCAAACAATGATCGACCTTCAATCCCAACATTTCAAATTGAATTGAGTTACCATTTATTAGCTCGCATTCGCATGAGACGACTGAAAACAACGTGTTTTATGATTTCGCCTTGTCCTTACGTCTTCCTGTCCATCAGTGCTAAATTTCGGGTCACTGAATAATAACGTCAATGCATATATTCAGCCACTAATGGTGTTTGTTTTTAATACGATGTTGTTCTAAAATTGTTATTATATTCAAAATCGTATCAACATTAATTTGAAAATATGATATTTGTATGTTTTTAATCAATTTATTTTGTCGTTGGAATTAACGACAGCCAAACGGAAATAATATAACACGTAATGATTTAAATTACTCAAAGGATATGTCATGTCAAAAGCATTAACTAGAAGCCATTATATATTAGCTAGCTATTTTGCAACCATTTTCAAGATTCAAAATGTTAATTTGATGTACTCAACTCTATTGCATTTTCTTTGATCTACTCCAGAAAATATGCATAATCGAATTTTCCACCTAAATAGCTCTTCTGTATTAATTGAATCTTCAAAGAAGCCATTATTTCGGCTTGGCGGCTTTGTAAAATGAATGGTTATATAATTCCATGAAATGAATAACGCTTACTTTGTATGAATCAAATGACACGCGTACTGCAACTATTAGGAAATTGCAATATAAATTCTACTCTGACAAACATTGGCAGCTGTTTGTCATGTCATTGGCATATCACTTACTTGGTAAGCATGGCGTATTCATTTCATGGAAAGAAATATTTGCAATACATTGGTATTAATGGAAATATAATTTAAAAATAGGCAAGCAGCGTGTTCTGTAATCTGATATTCTATTCTCGTGCATTGTGTTCGAATTCTGAAAGCAAAATTGTTAAAAGGTTTTGGGTTTTGTGATATATGTATGTAATTGATATGTGAGTATATGTATGTGTGTACATGCTTTTTTGTACCTTCACATTTGGGAACATAGAACATTGAAATATCTTAATACGCATTCAGCATGTATGTATATATAGAAGAAATGACTTTTTAAGAAGGGAAGGACTGGATACATACTTATCTATGCATACTCATTGTCTGTCATATTAATTAGAGATTCACAGAAGTATAAGAAATGGAATTGGTTGCTTAAACAATTATCCTATTTGCTTATCCATGTACACACCGATGTTTAAGGCAAGATGATTGAATTAGTTCTGGAAATGTGTGATGTTATTTTATTCCATTATTAGCTCCCATTCCATTCATTCATATGCTCACATTTTAGTTGATACCATCAAAATAAGAGTAATAAGTTTAGTATTTAACACATCACTCACATCACATCATCGGCTGTTTGTGTCAAGTTTTGGTCAAAAAAATCCAGTGAAACTTATTTTGCAGCTCTTTGCTGGAGTTTACTACGTATGCAGTTTATTTATTCAGTTTACTTATTATTTACATTATATTTATATTCATTCTGAAATTGCTGACACGGCTCGGCTGACAGGAAATGATTGCTAACATCGTCGGTTTTATACATATGTGTTCCTTCTGTCAATAGTTTGTTCACCTTCTTTTACTCAGAAAACTGTAATTTTGCTACCATAATTATCTCTCTTTTGGTACACGTAAAATGGGAAATTTTGCTGTGTTAAATAGAAACAGAGTTCCAACTCGTTTCACTCCTTGTCGAATGTTTCATTTACTCGCTTAAGTTCAAGGAAACTTGCAAGAGATTTGTGTATATGTTTGTGCGTGCTGGATGTTTCTAAAATTGATAAGGTTTTGTGCACTTCACATTTCGATATTACGTAACTGGGATGAAATGTATTGCATTGCATTGCAGTTCTCAACACACCAAGAATTATTATTAAGATTTATTTTTGAATCTGTGAGTGAGAGCATGCGATTTCATGTGGAAATGCTTTTAACATTATCTCTAATAACGGGTTGCAGTTTAAAAGGAGACATAACACCACTCATTGCAAACCAACCGTTTTCTAGAACGCGTGAAGTGAACAATTGCCATTAGTTAACACTTACAAAATGTTTTGAATGAATTTCTGATTGTTTTGCTTTCAGTGTGCATATTACTAGTACACTGGATATATGCATTGGTAAAATACATTGAGAGAATGTTACAGTTAAAGGCAAGCCTCATAATATGTTTCATTGACATATACATTTTTGCATCATTGTTTGTTTGTGTTTGTTATGTTTCATATTTGTAACACAAATGTGTGAGCTATGTAATTTTTGGATCACTTATTTAGTAGACTGAGTTCAGATTGAATTCAATGAGTTATGAACGGATTGAAATTTGGATGACATGATTATATCAAAAAGGCATTTTAGCTACTCTTTATATTAATTAATTAATGACAGGCAGTAGCGTCAGCAGAAATAGAATAAGATTAAGCTTGATTGAGACGTCGGATGATAAATTGGGAAAATTTCAGTTATTAGTTTTTAAGTTTTGTCCTTGTCTTAATTAAATGTTAAATTGCTCAATTGGCATAAACAATATTTAAATTGGTTTGAGCATATTCATTATTATTAGGAAGTGATTATTCTGGAAATTTAACAAACAGCGCACTGCAAGTTTTGTAATGTATGTAGAAGTGACGTATATAGTTAAATTGGGATGGATTAAATTATTGGGAACGTGCAATCACTTATTTACTAGATTCATAAATCTACTAACGCCCGTACTATAAAATAACAACATCCATTGAGTGTGTTGTTATGTTATAAATTTAGTTGATTTGGGGAATTGGGGAATACACATTAATTCAGATGATGCTGGTTTTGTCATTTTGTGGTTGAATTGAATTGCATACTGCTAAAATAACACGGCATTATTTGTATCTGCGGGGATTTTTTGCTGAGTGTCACATTTTATGATGTGTGAGGAGATCAGATCACTGCGATGAAAAATGAGATGGTGATTTGCATCATATAAATGATAACCATTTTGTAGTTGTCATGTGCTGAAGGTAATAATGATGATGGTTTCTAACTAAACTAAGTGCTAAAGGTAGAGATAATATTAGCATTGGATGGAGTATGTAGCAAAGGAGGGTGCAAGCAGACATCACTAGGCAAAATATGCAAGATTGTATTTGTGGTTGAGTATAAGTCAACAGAGTAATCTAATCGGATGTATTGAGGTTTAGTAATTTACACTGCCAATGGTAAAACTCATGCCAACGTCGCCAATCCTTTACTGACTCAATGCCAGGATTACTGATGATGTTGATGATGATGGAAAAAACTTGCGTGTTTCCCATTTAAATATTAATGGTTATCTCGTTCTTTTTACTTTAGATGAGTATTGACGATGTCCACAACAAAGGATCACTCAACAGTCGAACAGTGTACAACAACGTACGTGTTCCCATCTCCTCCGGACCCTCCACTCTCCGATATCGACGCAGAGCTTCAGGTGTCAGTCGGGGTGCCAGTGACAGCTGGAATGCCCGGATCTTCTCAAAGGAAAATGTCGGGGTCTGGGCCCACAGGAGACAGTGGGTCTACTCCAACGAGACACTCAACATCGTCTCAGTCAACGACAAGCGGTGGCCGTGGCGTCTCACCAGCTTTACCCAGAAAACCATCCCTTCTAAAGACATCTTCCGTGGGATTGGGCACTTCTACTTTTGGAACAGAAGGAGAAAAATACAGAACACAAACTTCAATAGGGGAGCACGACCACAAAACCACACCTTCCACTGCAAGCAGTCTCTCAAATGTCTCAAACATTAAAGACCCTTCAGGTGGAAGTCGTGGACAAGTCTCAGTAATTCCTCATGTATATCCTAAAAACGTTGGAGTTATCAGTTCGAGTGGTGTAAGTGTAGTGGGGGCAGTGCAACCGAAAATCAGGCCCAAGTCTGCTTTAAAAGGCCATATTCGTAGTGCTAGTCATGGTGGTGTAATACAACCTGGGAGGGGGATTGATATGGCCTCTGGAGATGCGGCAGTCACAAAGTCATCTGTCCTAAAGAAGACACATCATCGTGCGGCTTCACATGGTCAGATTGTGGAAGATCCTCCACAAGGACTCAAGTCGGGCAAGGCACCCTCCAAAACAGACTTCATTTTGCCACCTGGATATAAAGAAAGACTGAACTCCACAACGATTCCAAAAGAGATGTGGAGAGGACATTCGAGACAAGCTTCAAGATCCGAGTCCATTTATACACTAAGACAACATAAGATTCCCATGAAAAATAAAATTTTATTCTGGAAACGAACAGAAGTAGAGAATCCAAGAGTGCGGATTGTTGTACCTAATCACACAGTTCCAGATATCATTCCAGAAGGATTGCACCATCCTAATGGAAATTATCCAAATAATCGAATTAGAACCACAAAATATACAATCATATCCTTTCTTCCAAAAAATCTCTTTGAACAGTTTCACCGTTTTGCGAACCTATATTTTATATCAATCGTTCTTCTTAATTGGATTCCATCTATCAGTGCATTTGGTAAAGAAATTGCAATGCTCCCAGTTTTATTTGTGCTGGGTGTGACGGCAATCAAGGACTTATTCGAAGATAGAAGACGCTACAATAGTGATAAGAGGATCAATAATTCACTATGTCGAGTCTGGCACAGGTAACACTCGCTATGAAATTTCAATTTTTTAATTTTACAAAAATAGATACAGTTGCAGTTTCCCCATATTTTTATCGAGTGCATTTTGGCCCACTCATTCCTTCCATCATAAATGATCATACATAGCGGATTTACGTCAATGAAATGAATTAAACTTAATCTTGTCTGCTCTTCAAACATTTCAAGTGCTTTGTTTTGTGCGTTATGCAAGTTTAACGTCAACGCAGCGGATATGAATCAACTTTTATACTTTTTTTGTAATTTTATTCTGTTGGAGAAAATTGATACTTTCACCAACCACATTTCACATTAACTTTTGACTGCCCGAGGTGCATGATGGACATGTTAGGGAATTAGATAAAATCCAATAACGGCGTTATCCAATTTTCCATGTGTTTGATACTTTCTGGCATTTTCACTTAATTCTAATTGATTTTCAGTCAAATCAATTTGCAAATCATCGAATACGAAATTCTGTTCATTCCTGTTCAATTAAACTAATTGCGATGCGAGTTGCATTGCATTACACATTATTTTATGATAGCGGGTGATGATGTTCATGCCACGACACACAATATGTTAGGTGTTGTGCATTCACATTATCAATTGTAAGTACTTGACCCTGCTTCTGTTATCACCACCAGATAAATTCATATTTGTTTAATTCGTGGATTCAATGAATTCACGACCATAATAAAAATGGAGTTGAGACTCGGTTAGTATAGCACGAATGAGCAGCACAGTAGAAATTCCGATGCAAGATTTCAAAGGATAAATTTCGCATAAATTCGATATGAACTGCAAACTGCACATCATTAGGACATTTTACTTAATACATAGATGCAGGCCGTATACATATATTATGTAATGTATATTCATGCTCATTCATTTTGCAAATATGTTCATCCGTCGCTTCTTGTATTTGTTAGGAGGAGGCGTTGACCAACTTGTGTTGTTGTTATCTCCTTATTGCGTCCCACTCCACAACCACATGAATATTTAAAGTTTTATTTCGAAGGCCTGATGTTATGCAAGCATAAAAAGTAAAGAAAGGGCAGTATTGTCAATGTCAAATGTCGTTTATGTTTACGACTGAACTTTTGGTGGTCGAAATAACGTTGATATGAGGGTGGTCTAGGTCTCTCTCTAGTGTAAGCTGTTTTGCGTTGAAATTCAGTTTAGTACTTCTTTTTTGTAGTTTTGTTGTTAGAAAGGTGGAAATTTCTGGACAATTGTGGGGAATGTGGTGCAATCGAATTTGTAATCTACTACTAAACACATGTATGTGCATCAATTTTGCATAGCTTTCATCGACACGTAGCTTTCTTTTCATTCCAATGACAATAGCGTCCTGCTGGATTCTTCCAGAGTTTCATTTTGCATTGATGGATGGCATTGATTGTTGTTGAGCGTTTCGTGATAATTTTTTGTATAACTTTATTTTTTGTGTATTATGTATGTACATATGCATGCATGTCAAAAACGGAGTGAATCTATTACATATTGATTTTAAGACTAAATCCGAATTGTTACAACCCATCAATTAACGAATTTGATGCAAGTTTTATATGAATTCAATGCGAAATATTCTTTCATAATTATTTGTATGTATTTGCATTGATTTTGAACAATGCCTCAATTTATGCTGACTTTCTCCTACTTTTCAGAAATGAAAACCGGTTCGAAAGCGTGGAATGGAAAGATATTCGAGTTGGGGACATTGTTCACCTTAGTTGCAATGAAGTTATACCTGCAGATATTTTAGTTCTAAAAACAAGCGATCCGAATGGACTTTGCTACATCGAAACAATGAATTTGGACGGTGAAAGCAATCTAAAACAACGAGAAGTTGTTCGGGGTTTCACTAACAAGGTATAATGTTGTCATTTTCATTTTATTACAGGTTTTAATAGTATGCAAATAATTAACTTGGTTGTTTGTGGTCTATCACTTATTTATTTCAGCACGATACTTTTGATGTCAATAAGTTTAACAGCAAAGTCGAAGTAGGGCTTCCAACAACTAAAATTTATCACTTTTCTGGTAAAATGATTCATCCCGATACTGAACAAGTGCCTGTAACCAAAGAAAATCTTCTCCTTCGGGATTGCTGTCTTAAAAATACTGACTATGTTGAAGGCCTTGTTGTATATGCTGGTGAGTCAATTTAATTTTTGTGACTGCCAGATATGAGAATTTATTGAATTTGTCATCGTTTTAATTTTTTGTGTTAAACGTAGGTCGTGAATCTAAGGCTATGTTAAACAATGGAGGTCCTCGTCACAAGAGAACTGGGTTGGAGAAATTGATGAACTTGGAAGTTGTTTGGTGCGTTGTAATTTTAGCTGTGCTATGCATTGTTGGTGCCACTGGTTCTGGCCTTTGGCTGTCGAATTTTTCTGAAAAAGGAGTGCCTTTTATAATTGCTGAGGACCACCCCGACACTGCAGGATTTCATTGGTCTAAAGTATTCACCAATTTTCTCACATTCATTATTATTCTACAGGTGCGTCATTTAATTTGTGTATAATCTGAAATTAATAGTTTAAGTAAAGTTGCAATTTTAAGTTACGTAAAATATTTTATATTAGGTGATGATTCCATTGTCCCTGTACGTGACTATTGAGCTAACTAAATTAATGCAAATTTATCACATTCAAAATGATATTGAGTTATTTGATCCGGAAACCAATAAACGAATCGAATGTCGAGCCATGAATATTCCAGAGGATTTAGGACAGGTAAATTCAAATGGAAAGCTTTAATGCTACTATTTACAGCTCTACAATAGCAATGTGGCTGCCTTATATTTAACGTATTAATTTTTGTCATTTCAGATTCAATATATCTTCTCGGACAAAACGGGTACTTTAACAGAAAATAAAATGATATTCCGAAGATGTGCAATTAGTGCAATCGATTATAACCACACAGAAATGCCTGATGAATCTGTAAGTGGTTTCCTTGTTCATTTGTTCGTTTTTAAACTTGACTTAATATTGTATTTACTATTTTATAGTCGTTCATGGATAGACCAAATCTTTTTCCTTCTCTAAAAGTAAATCCAACCTTGTATGAATTGTTTGGACAATGGAATATCCAAATTTCTGTAGAATCTGGTAACTTCCAAGAAGGATACTCCGAGAAGGCAGAAAAAATAAGGGAATTTTTTCTCATTCTTGCGATTTGCAACACGGTGGTGGTTGCAAAGCATCCTCATATTGACAAAGTATGTACACGTCTGTATTTGTTTAGTCACAGCAGATGTTCAGCCAATTATAAGTTGCAACGATTTGCAGATGAACGATTATGGTGAAGTTGACGTTGAAGAACCGGATGGAGATGGAGAAGTCTCTTCTCACCGATTGTCCGTAATCCGTGAGTCTATGGACTCGTCCTTGGCAGGCTCCATAAACAGTGCATCTTTTACTTCCCAGTCCTTTGCTGACTTCCAACCCGAACCTGAAAATAATCTTAGAAGCGATTCTTTGCAAACAAATATATGTACAAATGACTTCGTTATTCCAAACCAAGTACAAGGTGTTCGAAGACCTAGTAGACATTTGATGCTCAAGCCCGACACCAGACCACTTTCTCCTATTTCTTCCTCAAATGAAACCACTCCTACTGAGTCCCCAGCTCAAAGACCTCGTTTTCTAACATTTCAAAATGTCTTACCTAAGAAATTGAGCAGAACTCTACTTCTTAATACTTCCGTTCCCACGACCACGCCATCACCAATGGAACCGAAGCCAATTTTTGAAGCTGAAAGCCCTGATGAATTGGTATGATCTCATAATTATGAGTAAAGAATGAGAGGAATTGAAGCGTAGTAGAGAAGTCAGATTTAAAATCGTAAAGTAGATAATCTTTCTGACAAAGATGTCGAAGAGGCATTATGGAGAATATACTTAACAATAATCCTCACTTTTCTCAATTCCTCTCTCATGTGCATTTAGTTATAACTTTCAGCTTAAAAAATGAGGTCTTATTTTTACTAGGCCCTGGTCGAGGCTGCGTATTTATATAACTGCCGGTTAATTAAACGATCTCCACAAGCTCTAACTGTGATGATGCCGGGTAAATAGAAAAGAGATGTAAAATTTCCTTTGCGGGTGGACGCGTCGTTAATGTATATTTATTCTTTGATATAGGTGACGGGCCGGTGGAATATGAAATACTGCACACATTTCCTTTTGACTCAGTGAGGAAAAGAATGTCAATTGTAGTACGGCATCCTCAAACACATAAAATTATTGTGTACTGCAAAGGAGCTGATTCAGCCATATTTTCTAGATTAAAGCGAATTGGTAAGATATACCTGAGTTACATATATCAATCAATCAATCTTCTTCTTTATTCATACGATATAGCCGCAGCCCTCATCGCTACATATTGTATCCTTGGAACATATATAATT
>JAQFZJ010000320.1:0-34772 GCA_034695645.1 Folsomia fimetaria
TTAGTTTTGACCCTAGAATGCTTATGGAAAAAACCGCATGTCGAAATTCGAAACCGTTCTTGAGTTATAGTGCCCGCGGACAACCGGACAGACAGACAGACTAACTAACTAACTGATCGCATGTAATACCTTGCGGTATTAAATAAAATAATTCAATCAAATATCTGTATTCGTTAAAAACGTCTTGCAACCTGTTAATGACTTACAAAATAAAATACAACAAGGAACACAGCCCCTGCACAGAATCCCAAACATCCCACACATGCACACTCACAAAAACCACACATGTTAACGCCTTCCGTTTAATTCGTACTGAACAATTTGATTAGCATAAATGAGAAATTCAAGATTATTTTCTAACAATTTAAAACCATACTTATTGACGCTCCCCACGTCCACAACGAAAAAAAGTCAATAATGAATTCCACCCAACAACTTGAAAAATGCTATTTGATCTGACAATGTACCCAAATCTGTCAACGCAATGCAATTGAGAAGTTTTCACCGTATTGGCTTAGAGACTCTTCATTCTTTGAGAATGACTGTTCGCATATCCGGTCTTGTTGAATTATCCAGCTCAAAATGGTACCTCTCCCCTTTCTGTATAAACATAAACAGCATTGCATCTCATCTCATTAGACAGCAAATGAGTAGGCAGGATAATACATATGGCATAAGGCTTGGTTAGGTAGGTTTTGCCTCCATTATATCAAATCGACGGATGAAGTAAAAAAAAACTTGGTTTAAGCTATACAGACACATAACGTAACATTCATTATTGCCATGTTGCTTCCAAGTAAAAATATGTAGCTCAGAGTTGTTGATGATGATGATGAGGTAGGTGGTTGTTTGGTTTGAATACAGCAGATATACTGCATGCACTTCATTTCAGTTTCACTATCTCCTACTTGTACAAAATATTAAAGGATTAAACAAAAAACAAGCTTAGAACCGGCATTAATCCAAGGCCGATGATCTTCATAAGGAATGTTTTGAACAAGAGTGAATATTCTTGTATCAACCGGACTATCTGCTACGCCAAAGAAAAATGTAAGTCGGCCACATGAAACAAACTTTATTATGAACTGAACATATTTAGTCATGCCATGAGAGACTTTATCTTGCTGGAAACAGTGATTTCATCAATCATACAATTCCATGATATACATATAATGCATCAAAACGAGATTAATAGATCGGTCAAATAATTCAATGTGGTTGTTTCAGAGCTACAGAAATTTATTGCAACCAACCTATAATTCTTTGTATAAATAAGTAACTGTTCAAAATAATGTCTGTCACTTTATGATTTTGCGACTAAATTCCCATATTTTTTAACATTAACTCTTCCTATCCCAAAAACTTATTCGGAAATTATGCCGGTCTCAAACTGCCTCAACTAAACTGCCATCATCCGTCCATTCGTAAACTTCTCATCACTCAATAAATAAATCTCAACTTGCCTCTCATTTATCCAAACAGCACAACGTGTCTCGCAAGTCCCACTATCCACATCCACTTTTTGCTTTCAAGTGCGGGACACGGCTCACAACATCAACAAAGAGCAGAACAAACCATTCTTCAGCAGATTCCGATTTTTCTGCAATTTGGTTATTTCATTATCGATTTCAGTGTTATCTAATAATGGCAAATTTCTGGTAATTAGATTAGATTCTGGTGTAAGTGTATTATTTCTTTAATTTACCATTCGTAGTTTTACCGTGCATAAAAATAAGAAGAAGATGGAGATAGAAAACCGAAACTGATTTGTGGAATTAATTACAGTGTGACGAGGGAGACAATAATGAGAGAAAGACGACATTGGAAACTTGTTTGGATAACTTGAAGGATAGACGGTGTCTGCAATGGATACTGCTAGTGACGTCGGAGGAAGGGGTCGTGGTCGCGGTCGTGGGAGGGGACAAGGACGAGGAACAACAACACCTTCCAGACCGACAAGTGCTACTTCGTCCAGTAGAGTTACGAGCATGACTAGTGCTAGGGCCAAAGGGGCCCCTGCTAAAAACCGTGGAGGTTCCACCAGCAGAGGCCGAGGTCGAGGAGGTCGTGGAAGGGGGAGAGGTTCAAAACTGAATGCAAGCTTGCACGAAAGAAGTGTGATGATCGATGGGGATGATATATGTGAACAGGCTTTGGGGTATACGTTTCGATATTCTGTTATTGTGGGGAAGTCATAATTTTATAGCGTTGTTTGTTATTTGATTGTAGACAGTATGAGATCGAGTCAAGTGCTATTTCAAAGGCCATGGAGGAAGCTGAAGATGCATCACAACTTCCAGGGTTTGATGAAACGGCTGGTATGAATGAATGGGTAATTTAAATTATTGCACATTAGCAGCTAACTTGCACTCTTCTTAACTAAATGCAGGAGGAATATGGATGTACCCAACTAATAAGCCAGTCAGAGATTATCAATTTAGAATGGTGGAAACAGCCCTATTCCACAACACACTAGTCAGTCTCCCCACTGGTAATATTTTAGACTACCAATAATATAATGCCATGATGTTGACTGTATTTTTGAATGACCTTTCGGTTTCAGGTCTTGGCAAAACGTTTATTGCCGCAGTACTGATGTACAATTTTCATCGGTGGTTTCCTCAAAGTCTAATCATATTTATGGGTGGGTGATACTTTGACCGTCTGTAAATTATTGCTTGTAAATTGGCGTCAGGGGTAGTTCCATAATCAATCTGTTATCTGTTCTTCGTCCATTTTATAGCACCGACCAGACCATTGGTCAAGCAACAGTTGGAAGCCTGTCATAATATTGTTGGAATTCACCCATCAAAAACTTTATTATTGACAGGACGTACTCCGCCAAAGAAAAGAGAGGACTTATGGAAAACAAAATCCGTATTTTTCTTGACACCGCAAGTTATGACGAGTGATTTGGCACGAGGTAACAAGTTAGACTAATGCATGTGCGAGCTAATTTAGAATTTATTTATTAAAATAAAGATTATAATTTTTAATTAATCACAGGAGTATGTCCGGCCGACAAAGTCAGGTGTATTGTATTTGACGAAGCTCATAAGGCTTTGGGACAACATGCCTACGTTCAAGTGATTGCTATGTTATCCGAAAAAAATACGCTTTTTAGAGTTCTTGCTTTGAGTGCTACTCCTGGAAGCGATTTGGCAGCTGTGCATCAAGTACTATTGTTACTTTTATTGATAATTTAACGTAATTGTTACATTTATCATTTCATTAATACAATGTCTCGTTGTCCTGTATTTAGGTATTCAAAAATTTGCTAATTTCTCGTGTAGAATTGAGATCTGAAAATTCTCCGGATGTACTACCTTACATTCATACTAGACAAATAGATAAAGTGGTGGTTCCGCTTGACAACTATCTGAAGTCCGTGCATCAACAAGTATTGGAGGTAATGAAGTTAGTGATGTGATATCGTGATATGTGTAAATTAATTTAAATACATAATATTATGTATTTCCAATTGTCTTCAGGCTTATCAGACTTATGCTGGAAAGTTATTGAAAAACAATGCAATCCGTTCAAAAGATGGCTCACCATTATCTCAGTATCAGGTGTGTTGTGCATTTGAATATCTCTCGATTCTTATTTCACTTTATTTTTCACAAATTTGAAACAGCTACTGATGGCAAGAAAAACTTTTAGAGAGACCCATGCACAAAAAGTGCCCAATTATATTATGGGATACATCGAATGTGACTTTTCCACTGCAATTTCTTTATCTCACTGTCTGGACTTGTTGATCCATCATGGACTTAGAACATTTTATTTGTTTTTACAAGGTAACTTATTATAGTATGTGCATTGTGCGATCAATTGATTGTTCCTCATGACTTTCAATACAATTTCTGTTCGCAGGCATATTTAATAAAGAAAAAGGGAACCCGGCTGTAACGTCTGAATTAAAGAGAAACACTGGATTACAAGAAGTTCTCAATGATGTTCAACAGAAACTTAACATTTCTGCGAATTCGAGTTTAAATCTGAGCACATCTAAGCTTTTTACTACGGTATATATTTAATTTACTTATTATTTATCAATAAATAGTATTTGTTTAAGAGTATTTGACAACAATATTTCAATGTAGTATAAAGATATAATCTTAATTTTATAATCATTTGTTTTATAGTTTTCTACTAAGGCTGAAGACACCTGCAATACTTCAATATTAGATGATGTACATCCGCCAGAAGATTATATTCAGAGTCATCCAAAAATGGGGGTGCTGAAGGACATTGTTTTGTCTCACTTCAAAACGTTTACTAGTGATACAACTAGGATAATGATTTTCAGCAAGGTATACAATACCCATACCTCTACTAACATATATGTAGCATCTTCTATCAATAATTTTTTGTCGTGCAGTATAGGGACAGCGTTCAAGAAATAGGTCTAATGCTGAACACTCTAGGGTCACCTGTAAAACCAATGGTATTTATTGGGCAAGCAAATACTGGAACTGGAGGAGGTGGAAAAGGTCTTAAACAGAAAGATCAAGTACAAGTCATCAGTCGCTTCCGAGATGGAGGCTACAATGTATTGGTGGCCACTTGTGTTGGCGAAGAGGGTTTGGATATTGGAGAGGTTGATTTAATTGTGTGCTTCGATGCGCCTAAATCACCTACCAGACTAGTACAAAGAATGGTACCTATACTAAAACATAATAAACTGACTGAAGCAAAGATAAACGAAGGATGCTCATGTTTGAATTGTAATTGCGCTTAGGGTCGAACTGGAAGGCAGCGACAAGGACGGATAATATTTTTGTTAACTCAAGGAAAGGAAGAAAAAGTATTTAAAAAACATACATTATGCTAAACATTGTGCTGAGCAATAATGATTCTAGATTTTACTAAATTACGTTGATTCTATCCGTAGGACTATAGCGCAAGTTTCAGTCTGCAATCCAGTATAAGTAAAAATATTACTGATCCCAGTAAACTGAATCCTTTTCTGTACAAACATAGTCCAAGAATGGTTCCTAGAGGTACTTAAACAATACAAATCTTACTAACGACGTTCCGGTACCATTTTGTTTATATTTATAATAGGTGTTGATCCACAGTGCTTTAAAATGAATGTTATGCTGACCTCAGAACAGACTGATACACAAGCAGACGACGATGATGATGATGATGAAGATATCGATGATGACATTCATGAAAAAGATGACGACTATTCTGAATCTCCAGGCAGGATAATATAGAAATGAACTGATCACTTATAATTTTATGCATTGCAACTGATGTTCGTATATTTTCTAGATTATAATAGTAAGAAATCTGCTTTGCCAAAAAAGAAACTGAAGACTGGTGTAAAATCTACAAGTCGCCCAGGAACTTCCGGCGGTGATTATAACACGTTGACGCAGTGTTTTAACAATCTCTTCAAGAGACCTGTTGCCCAAAATGTCCAATCAATTCAATCAACAAATCCAAGCATGGGTGGTTTGGAATTCCAAGCTCCGAACGAGAATATGGACGACGACGTCCTTATAATTGACGACGAGAGTGGTTTTAACGAAATTAGTAATAATAATACAGATTCAAACATTTTGATGGATATTTTTGATGTCGCTGATTCATCAAACGTGTGTTCAAAACCATGTCTGAACATCCCGAAAATCTCCAGGCCTATTCAGTGGTTACCAGAATATAATGATGTGGATCCAGATTTAGTTCTCTTATCTGAATATGATATGGACTGTCTTATCGAAAAAGTAGATTCCTTGAAGCTAGTCATGCAATATAAAGACATTTGTCCTTGTGGAAACGTGAATAATAATTGGAGTGGAGATAGTATTCATGTCGACAATAAACAAGACACAAGCTATGGAGTAGTAAGGGGTAATGATCATTCACCACTACAATCAGGGAGCGTTCTGGAACCTGGTGATTTGGATGGAGGATTTCTTCTTGATGAGAATGATCCATTTTTTGACGATAATAGCGATGACTGGATGTTACAACTTGTCCAGCCACAGCCCGAAAATGAAGTACATCCCATCACCCCTCTAGCCCCACCTGACTATGAGAACATTAAGATTCCAGAACGTTACATTACGTCCATTACGAGTAACGCTGAAAAGTCGCAACCAACAGAAGATGAAAAAACCTTGCCATGTCAATCAAGCGAAATTATTTGTAAAACTCCACCGAAGAAAACTTTCGTGTTCAAGCTCAAGGGCAGCCACAACAATACACCTCAAAATACGCCACCAAGTGTGTGCACAAAAGTGCAATTTCCAACACCTGAGATGAGGTTTGATTCAACGCTATCGACTACTGGAGGCCCGGGAGACTTCTTGTATAGTCCTGCTTGGAGGAAACAACCGTTAGAATCAAAGCAGCGGAAGGGCAATAATTATGACAACGAAAAAAGTCAGCCTGGTATTACTAACCCTGTTACAATTTACGATCTAAGTGCTACACCTAAGCACTCAGAAGCAATCCCAAATTCAAGCGATTCAAATGATGAGCCAATAGTTATTATATGCGACGACGATAGTAGCACTACTAGTAACGATGAGGATTTCAAAAGTCCAGTCTGGAGAAGTAATTTATTAAATAAAAGTAAAGCGCGCTGTGTATACGACAGTGCAACGACCAACAATGACGACGAATTTAAAAAGCCGGCGTTGAAGCAAAAATTATCTCCGAAACAATTAAAGAAGAATGATGAAGTGAATCAGGTTCCACCAAAATCTCAACCTAGATCACAAATTGACCCGGATTTGTGTAACGACATATTACTTTTCGAGGATGATGATTTGGTTGAATCCTTTCCTGATGATGATCAAAATTATATCCCCGAGTTGTCCGTTACGCCCACCAAAGTCAATATTGATCACCGATCGATTAAACCTGTCACCACCATTTCAAATGAAACTCGTGTGGAAACACACAAAAATGAAAACTATAATTCTCTGTACAACACAAATCAAATTTTCTCACCGCCATCCCCACCTTCAATATTTAACAGGAGTCGACGAATTGAGTCTGAAGTCAGGAGTCTGAAGAATGCAAATCTTTCTGCTTCCAAGTCATTATTGCTTTCTCCAAAAGTAATTAAAGCGCCACTGGAAAGAACCACTCACAGTTTGTCGAAATCATTTAATACTGAAAGTGACGATGAAATTATGGAGCTTGACCTGACAGCAATTGAACAATCAGCGCGTAGTAGTTCCTCTATATCTCATGGCCAGGTTGATGAGGGACGCTTAACAAGTTCCAATCTGCCAAAGAACAATAAGTTTTGTTTCAAATCTCGTTTTCATACTTCTGAAGAATTGAATAGAGTGGAAACAGCCAGGGCTGTGAGTATTTATTCGACAACGAAGGGTGATGACTGGATTGACATGAAAACATTACAGTCAAAGCAAAAATCTCAAACATTCAAGAAACCTCTTCCGCCACAGCGACCACCGCCGTCAAAGATGCTAGAATTTAGTGATGATGAAGATTTCATAATTCCTGGTAGGGATACAAACATTTCAAAAAATAAGAAACAGCAGATTAAACGTAACTTAATTCCATCACCGTCCGTAAATCTTTCATTTTTTAACTCTCAAGACCATAGTTCCGCTATAAATTTTAGTTCGCCTTTGTCAAGCAAAAGTTTTGGCAATAGGAACAATTCTTCCATAAATTGTAGCAGAGATTTAAATTCTACTTTCCTGAACATTTCTCCAATTTCTTCCAAACGAAGGAAGAAACGAAGGAAGGTTGACGGTAATCCGTTCATCCAGTTAGAGGCTGACGTTAGTGAAGATTCGGATTCATCTGAAATCGAAGAGTTTGACGGGTTGGACGAGTATGATTCCTCCTTTGTAGACCAAGAAAATGATGATGATGGTGTTACGGATTCGTAAGTTAAAAAGCCGTCGTATAATATTTCTAAAGGATTTGTATGTATTTCTTTGTGACTGTCTTGCTATTCAATTTTAGGCAACAGGTGCGCTATCTAGAATCACTGAAGGATATTCCAACAAATTCCGGAAAAGTGGACAAGCCATTGGCTCCACGTACTGACAATACTTCCCCTCTTATCGGTGACATGAATTATGAGAGTGTAAGTAAATTATCTTTTAATCACCATCAAAATCATTCATCTAATGTTCTGTCATCATTTTAATTTAAGGACTCATTTTGTGTGGCTAACGATGACGTGGAATTCGCAGATATAGGAGTATACACGCAAGCAATGAATGACGCACGTCAAGAAGTTCTCAACGAAAATCCGTCATCGTCGAAACGAAGGCGAACCAGACGGCACGCCAGGAGTAGTCCAGAATATGGGCATTCGTCCAAAGTAAGCCTTACGAAGCCGTTAATATCCAAAGGCCGGCGAAGAATCATTATCCACGATTCCAGTGATGACGACTAGTTATATTTTCTTGTCCCCGGTTTAATTTGATTGATTTATTTATTATATGAATTATTGCAAACACTAATTAAAAACAACAATATACGAAGGAAGACTAGCTAGATTTCAAAAGCCTGTCGTGGTAGAACTACATATTTATGTTTCATAGGAATGGTTCTTTCAATAAATCACACCAACTACATAATACAATTCCAAGAACATTTTCACTTCTTTGAAGTTTTCATCGACTCTTGCAGCAATGCTTGGGGCGAATTATTGAACGTCATAGAAAGACACTGACTGTGGACACGTAAAAAATTGCATGTTTAGTGTTATTACATATTTATGTATCATATATTTATTTACTTCACGGGCAGTCTCGAGTATTTCCAGCAAAAAATCTCTTGACATTCTATCAATGAAAACACGCAGAAACGACTTGGTAGTTAATGTTATGTAGTATATTTTTATCCAGACAACCACAATAACAATGTAAGAAATGGCGAGTTGATTATGCAGTGATCATAATGGATAGATATTTCATTTCGGACGTCATTATGTTTGGGGGTATTGGTATATAAACAACGCTGCGAAGGATTCAGTTTGTTACGCTACTCCGTCTCTGAATCTGCTTGCTAAATCTCAAGAAAGGTCATATTATTAAGCCAAAAAACATGGCAAAGTCATCATATCACCAAGTTTTTTGCGTGTCGCTACTACTTTCATGGCACGTTTGCAACGGGCTTCCGGTCTCACCTGTGCTCAATGGAAACGGAGCTACGAATAACTCTCATCCCCTTCACCCTGCTGTTCCAGATGAAGGACATAATCATAATTACGATGACGGCAGTGAAGACAGTACACATTCTCCACTTGAGAATTTGAATCAAATGAATTTTGTAAACATTGGCGATCTGAAGGACGTCAAGAGTGGTAATGGCATGATTCAAGTTCACGACTTACTTACAGAGGAAGAGTCAAATATGGGAGCCAGCACAGGTATGTGTATTGTTTAACTTGTTCACAGTTTTCTTTGGTCATAAAATATAACCTGGAAATATTTTTTAGCAGATTTTGATTCCTCCTCCAAACGAAAGAAGCGTTGGGACCCTTACCATCATGAACATTGTTACGGAGGGGAATGGAAATATAGAGCAGCTTATTGGGCTCACGCTCATTGGCACAATGCGAGGTGGATTTGGCAACGGCCCCACTGTCACTTTTACCATGATCATGACAAAAAATGAGTCTCCAGCAATCTTTTCGTCTAAAAAATGCCTATTAAATTTGACAAGTTATTTTTTAAACATTTATCAAATTATTAATAAACCTTTCTTGTTATATAATATGTACTTAATTGAATGATCAAGAGAATTGCAGATGAAATGACTTCAGTGACCTGTTCCGTTCTATTGTAGTGTGGTTGAAAAATTATAAATTGCTAAGCAGAAAGGATATTTCTATGCATAATACCAGCGAGCTGAAGATCAAATTAAAATTGTGTTCAGAAATATTATGCTTTTGAGGTTAATCGCGTATTCTTCAATTTTGTTAAAAAAGACAAATTTTGTAAGCACCAAAGTAGAAAACCTATGAAATCATATCATTTTCATTTTGTTTATTAGACATCTTTGCTTGTTGGGTACTTATTAAGAGGTTTGCGAGGATAAAGGTACATCGAATATAGTAAATGTCTGGAAAGGAATAATGAGAAATGTTTGTTAATAATGAGGATTTTGGTTTAAGCATAACTATATGTGGTAATTGAATCTGTTTTTTATTGTGCCATTATGTATAACAATACCCTGTTTAGATTCACCCATGAAATAAATTTCCAGTATTAACCAGATTTGTTTAGCCGTAAAATTATTTTTAGGCTGTTAACTCAATGTGAGACGTATTGTAATGAGTTTTAGTAATGTTAATTGAATATTATGTTAAAAATAGGCAAGTGAAGCAATGTGCTTTGTACATATGTGTATGTATGAATTGTTGGAGTGCAATTCTCCTTGCTCTGTGTACGTGCGGTATGGAAATGGTGATCGTGATAATATATTTACAAAACAATTTTGGGCAATTTATGATTGACTGATTATTCTGTAAATGAAGTTAGTTGACTTTGTATGAACATCATCATTACCAAATTGTTTCGGAAAGTTCTGGTTGCCAGTTAAGCACTAACCTGTGACAACGAATTTATTCTACTTTAAACCTGTGCAAAATGGTTGCGTTACAATACCAACTTTCAACCTCGTACTACTATGGAGCATTGTATCGTGGTAAGCTTCCACATTTTGTGTTTTACCCAAGGGATATTTTATATTAATTTCATTGGGGAATTATGTAAACTTAAAATCGACAAACAAAAATTTCAAATTAGTTGCAAATTAAAATATTAGTTTAATTTTTAATCATCACAGATAGATGCAAACATGCATGTTTTCTATTGATTCCGTTGTTAATATAAAAGTACAACAACAAAAAACAGGGATTGAAATAACAGTGAAGATTTACAGCACCAACAGTCCCGGCAGGCAATGTTCTGTTCTGTTTGTTGCAGGACAACCCTTTTGTTCCCTTCTTTTTAAAAGTCAGCGTCGGCACACTCACTCACACAGCGCAAAAGTTCTCTTTCAAACTCTAGGTTCTCATCTCATTAATCATTCTGAACACTTTCATTGTTAAATAAATGTGTTAAATAAATGACAGGCGTGGGGAGACTAATAATCTTCTCCCCTTCGTCTTAGTAAAATAAAAATTAACACGCTATTATCGCATCCGCATAAACATTATGAAATCAAGTGGGATTATCAAATATGAAATGAAGCCACATCACATTCAAACATCATATGACCTTTATTTATGCACTTCCTAAATTTGTAAAGTGTAACTCATTTTACCTAGTTTCTACGTAAATTCATTTGTAATCAGTGTCGAGGAGAAATGTATAAGCATATGACATATGCTATATGTCTCTATGCCATATGTCTCATGTGCACATGAAATTATTTTCCAATAATATCGAACCGGAACCATGCAATCTCTCTCAATTGATGGTGCTTTGCAATTCAGAAGAGAAACAATTGAAATGAATGTTGTGACCACCTTCATGAAATACTCGGTAGTAGACATTGCCAGAGATGTTACTACGAAGAAAAGCAATTGCATACATTGGTGTTACAAAGTATAACTCACAGCACTTTCTGGACGTTACAAGCTGCCTGTTGTGCTTGCCTTGATTCATTTGGAAGATTCGATCCCTTTTCTTTTGTATTTTGTGACTTGTATTGATTGCAGTGTACAAATGATGGTGTGGGGTGTTGTTTGATGCAGTTGTTAAAAGTTAAGACATCCCCTCCCGCTGTTTTTATTCTCTGGCGTTAAAGTACCTTCCAATATTATTTGCTTTGTAATTAATTATCTTTATTTGACAGTTTCAATCTCTCGATATAAAAGGTTGTTAAATGGACTGGATTGATTTTAAAATATGTGTGTATAGCATCTTCAATGGGATACTCAGTAATACGAGTGTAGGACTTTGAATTCGTCTCACGTGTACATTTCAGATTGAAATGAACAACTACAATGTAGTACACCTTTTTATCTCACCTTAAATCGTTTATTATTATATTGTACTAATTCAGTATGGTGTTAAACATAAATTAAACCAAAGTCAGTTCGGTTGCAGTTATAAAATAAAATCCTGGCTGATGAGAAAAAGGTCCCTTTCACCACCACCAGCCTTCACGTGTCAATTTGTGTTAGTCGTGTGTCCTGGGGGTCCATTAGCATCTAAAATCTGTTCTGTTGACTTCAATGACATCGCTGGCTCGATGGCTCTGAGCTGGGACTGTTCATTGGAGTGAAATTAATACTAGGAATGAATCTGGAGCGTGTGACCTCTGCTGCTCTTTTAATGTGTTTATGTTCCTTGGCTAATGGGCATTCATTAAATTATAAAGGATTTGTTGTGGTTCAGCACAGCGATCAGCAAACATAAACAGCGTTGAATGGGCGTTTGCCACTGCATGAAGACAAATTTTTGGTTGTTAATCTTTGCAAACATTGATGTAAACTAAAATTGTGTGCCACCGCACCGCACAAGTTGAGTAGAATTAGTAGTTTGTTTAGGAAGGAACATGACCGAGACGATTGTTCAACAGTTCATGTTTCATTGTTATTCATCCATTGTAATTTGGGTGTTACAAAATTTGTCATCCGACAAAAATTAGTTTGGTTGATTTTCATGGTAAAAGGCACAATAATGATTGGTGTACTACTATTTCTACCTTTTAACAGCAAAATGCATGACGCTTCCTTAAAGAGAAGGTTATGCTAATTTTGGGAAAATTCTCCTAATAAGTGTTGATTTGTTCTCACGCTTACCATTTGCAACCAGCCGACTCGTACATAATAGTATTCCGTTCAAATCTAATGATTTATTCTTTTATATTTCTTTTGTGCATTCGCAATCAAGTGCATTACACTTTATTTAAAAATACAATGCATTACGCAATTCAACGATTTGCATCTTTGGATGCAACCGATCACCATTGGGCTTGCTTTACAAGTCTTGCAAATAGACAAATATAATATTTGTATTTGTTTATTGATCATGATACAAGTTCATTTCAAGATTTACATCACTCTAAGACTATGACTTATTTCCAATTGAAAAGTTTTGTTACTTTCTTTCGAATCTGCCGACACCGGCAAAATGCGATGATTTGATATTCAGATTCAATCAAATTTCAAGTTACAGATAATTGGATTCTGACAGACAAATCTTGAGCAATTCAATTCTTTATTTCTGTTTCATTTTAGATCGTGTTTGCATACTATACAGTGCTACTATACACTGTATAGTAGCGCATATTAGCACATATCAACCCATGAATGATCCTGCTTTTTGTATCATGTATTGATTTATGCGAGTCGTCATTTGTAGTGCAATCTCAATTGGTTGTCATTCGGCACAAATAAATATAAGCCTACTTATATCATAAATAGACTATCTAAATGCATGCACCTGATTAAAATCTGAACACTGTTCTGTAGTATTCCTTCATCGGAAAGTAGATTGATTTTGTTCTTATTAAAGCTGCCAACAACAAAGTCAAAGCCTTTTGTTATTTATTTCCTGCTTCTCACCCAAAATAAAATGCAGCATCAAAAAGAATAGCGGTTCTGAGCATCTCGTAAAAACCCCATCTTTGTTTCGCACACAAAGCGAAATAGAATACAAAGTAGTGAAGTTTAGTAAAGTAATATGAGGGGAAAAGAGACGCAGTGTTAGTTGTGAATAAGGCTCTTTGAAGCAGTGAAGGAGGAGGAGGAAGGAGGAGTGTCAGGATTACGGTGGAAAGCTCACCACTTACACGTACTTACTTTTTTGCCTGTGCTTTGAACGATACGATTCTCTTTAGCTTGGGACTTTCACCCGAGAAATAATATTTGAGGGGAAATTGAACAACTCGTGAATAGAAATTTCCTCTTGCTTCTTGTTCTTCACTTATATGTTACCCACCACCAGTACAGCAACCAGTCAAGAGAAGAAGGAACAGTTTTGAGTTTTGACTCTGAAAAGCAGACCAAGTCCATGCGCAGACACATAAATCGAAGAGACTTTCTCTCCCTTTACTAAATGGCATGGATGATGGGGAAATAAAAGGGATTTTGGCTGTCACCCTCTCTGCTCGGTCTATTATCGCATCTATCTTAAATTAAAGATCACTAAAGTACAGATCACGTATTTTTGAGTAAGTTAGAAGATAACAAGATAAAGGGTATGTGGAGGGAACGTGTGGATATCCAACAAATGTTTTGATTTCACCTTTTTTATGACACACTTGGGAAATATGGAGGGACTGTCAGACACTAACAAGACCGCAGTGGTAGTGTGAGCCCCATGCATTGCAAACAGGATCAAAAGTCCCTTCTGCTTCTCAAACTGACTGCCCCTCTGGCTCTCAATATCGTTCTGTCTGGGTCTCCGCCAAATTTTTCTTATTGTGTTTTATTGCTTAGGATTTGGACTGAATTTTTGAATTGAATCGACAATTTTTATCCTTTCCCCACTTGGGTGGTTGGTTGATACGGTTTTTGAGTTCTTGATGGATATTATTATCCAAAGCATGGAGCTTTCATTATAGTTATGTCTGATAATTTTATTAGAATACGAATAGTTTGCAATACTGAAGCCAAGTATATCTGTATTAATATTGCGAGAAATCTTTGAAAATTCAAACTATCTCTATTTTTCATCATGGATGGTTTCAAAACAATAATGTTGAAATTATTATTCGCAAAATCTGTCAAGTCAACGTAACACTCCAATCTTAACTTGTGGCAATTACCCTCCTTTTAAAGACATTGCCATCAATCACAATCATCTGCAAATTGAAGACGCACAAAGACATTTTAACATCTCTCTGCTTTGACCATACAAAAAATGATTCCATCAAAACATAACAATTATCTTTAATTTTATGTTAACAACATAATAAATTAGTATAAAGTGGAACCATCATGCCCCGCAATTTGCTTGTATCTGTATCTTCAACACTTGTGATTGTTGTTTCCATCATGAAGCTGATAGAGTACATACAATTTATATTCCTTAACTAACAACTCTTGACTTATATACGAGTTCAAATTAATTGCAGGTATAACAGTACCGGCTAATTTGCAACTAATTATTAGATAAGAAGGTACAATAATGAATTCCATATGAATTAGTTTATGATAACGTATAGAATTAAGTAGGCAATTTGTTTATCAGTATACTAATCAGAGGAAACAAGAGCAGATTTGAGTATGTAATTTAAAAAGCATTTACAACCATAAACCAAAAAAAATCATTATCAGAGAGTCCAGGGAGTAATAAATAAATAATAATACTCATAAAATGAAGTACAGTTTGTTTCACAATGAGTGATTTCCTTAACTCCTTGACTTCTTGCGGGGCAAATATCTCACACAAGTTCATTAACTTTGTCATAATTTACTTGAGACAAATGCTTAAATGTATTTGGATAATCCTAAGAAATTAGGATAAGTTACGTGCGTTGTTCTCCATTAGATTTGTGTTGTGTTTGAGCAATTACAGTAAATTAAATCAGTTGTTATCTTGGCTATTAAAGTAAAGAGGTATTAGTCCAATCCTCACCCAGCAGGGAGGACCAAGCAATAAAAAATTGACACTTTGTGCTTTGGAATATCAGTACTTAACACATTTTTATGGACATGAAATGTAATTATCTTTTCGTCCTGAGAATAATAACATAATAGATTTTTTTGCTGGGAGTGAGGAGAATGGACTGATTATATTTTGTAATGGACGGCATGCAGAGCTGCGAGAAAAGTGGAAGTGTTAATAAGAGAGCTGTCTGTCTGTCTGTCTGTTAAGAAACGCATTATTCAACAAAACTTCATGATTAATGAGTTGTGTTTCCTTTCCTTTAAACAACTTCATTTCAGGGGCCAAAGAAAGGAACTTGGTCACCATCATAGTACATCACTATATTGTTTATTCGGCCCAGGACAAAATTAACCCATCAAGACGAGGCACGCCAGATACATAGATTATTACATGAATTTGATGCAAAATTTATAAAGTTGTATTAAATTTGATAAATCTCATATTGGCTAAATATGTTACATAATATGAAGAATGCAATTTTTTATTGTCATTCATGCCACGAAAAATATTTACCCAAAAAATGCCTATATAAAAACTCCTATAAAAAATTACTATATAAAAACGTAACAAGTTCATAATATGTCACTCTCATATTTGCCACACAAGTATTATCTACTTTGGAAAATGGAAGATTCAACTTTTCATCCTCCGCATTGTTATTACTTCACTTTATTATATTATCACTCACAAACTAACCGCATTACTATTATCTTCTTCTTTTCAACAACTGTAGAACATACATAAGCCTATATCCAACCCATAAGTTAACTTACCTTCCTAATTTCCACCTCTTCATCGTTTCTCCTTACAAAGAAAGACTGCCAACTTTGTTTTGATAGGTTTGAGTGAGTCGTTTGAGTTAGAGCTTGTTAAGGGAAGAACAAAAAGGAGCTCCCAAAGAAAGAAAGACGGACGAATTAAACCAGGATTGGATTGAATGAGTTGATTTGAAGTGAGTTTTAATTAACCGTTGCAACGTTTTTTTCCTTTGTTTTAAAAAGGAAACAAATTAATATATCTCACTTAAATTGATTGCTTTTTTGTTCCTCTGATAAATTGCGTGTACATATTAAGAAAATGAATGACTTGAGGACTCAACTTCACTTAACGCAGTGAATGTAATACATGCAGGCATGCATCTTGCTTAAATACTTGGTTGGTACTCTTGGTACACATTTTCTTCCTGGCTCCTTATTTCCATCTCAATAAATGTTACAAGTATCCTCTCCTCTTCTAGCAGAAAAAAATGATTGTTATGTAATTTGTTCCAGTTCCAGCTCTAATTTTACGTCAATCTTGTTTCAAGACTGTACAAAATAATAAAATAAATATGTGTGTGTTTATAAAGTATTTTAGAATCTGAGCTGATGAGTATCCTCCATGTTGTTATATCTATGTATGTATGTATAGGTACTTATCATTCAATCCTATTTACTATGATGACTTTTTAATGATTGATTATTTTGAGATTGAAATGACATCAAGAGTAAATTATTATGGAACTGTGGGCATAAACCATTACCATCATCATTACGCATAGACTGACTGAGGGGAGATTACATAGATCTAATTTAAATTAGAATTTTGACGTGACGAAGTGAGTGAAAGAGAAACTAATAAAAGATTTATCGATTTACAAACTCTACATGAACTAAATAGAGTCCCGCTGGCTTCAAGCCGTTTTTATGAGAAGTACTAAGTACCCAATAAACCCCCTGCTAATGCACAAACTAAAACTAAAGTGAGATAACTGTTGTAAAGGATGGGGATGTGTGTACATTTGTATTTTCAAGTCCCTCTACATTTTAGCCTTTATTCATTCATTTACGAATGCGTACTATGTATCCTAACTCACATTTTTCAGCGGAAAATACCAATCTATAAGAAATCAACGTAACAACATGCAATAAGTCCTGAATTACCGATTCCAAGTATAATCCCGACTATTGCTTCCAAATTACTCGACAAAGTCAAACTAAACTGTTGGTTTCACAGTTTCACCATGTGGCTTACTTTTATTACTTTACGAAAATAATAATGAATAAATATGAGTATATTGATAGCCGAATATTAGAGGCTTGTAGTTTTAGTAATACGTATACACGTTAAATAAACTGCTGAACCCTCAATAAAATTGTCCCTTCAGTCATGAATTTGCACAAATACATAATGTAATAAATTACAATGAGTGAGAGCACCACAAAGAAAATATCTCTAATCGGATACAATTTGTTTTAAATTGGGTAGTAAATGAGAAAAACTATAGAATACATATTGCTGTCTGGAAGAAAAGACTCGTAGATCACAAACCGCACTTGATTGTTACTTTCGACGAAACTTAAACTTATTGCGCATAAATTATTTTTTTGAATTTGTAAATATTATTTGTACAGAAATTAGGTTATTGCGTCTCAAGGAAAAAGTTTGCAAATGTCAACTTATTAATAAATAATGTACAATTTCTATCTCGACTTGTAATGAGATTCACATCAATTAATGTTTGTCTCAGTCGGAATTCGGGAGAAAAGTTAGTAATAGGATCTGAAATGACGCAAGTAAAAATAATTTTGATCATCCGAGTAAACAGTTACGTTGATCCATTTACTTGTAATAATATGCTACATTTTGCGTCATCATAAAAGAGTCCCGAGTTCCCGTTCCACTAAAGAACTTTTACTTACACTTCTCTTTACTCCACTCAACTTTTACTTAACTCTGCAACAACTTTCCCTAAACTCGACTGAAAATGAAATAAAGACCAGAAACCAGAAGAAGGTTGTCCGTCTAAAGTCTTTGGGGAGAGGAATGTACAACGCGCGATTCTTTACTCTTGGTGGTTGGTTTGGTTGGTAAAGTTAATCTGGAAAATCTGTTAATATTATTCCTTATTTTTAGATTTGATTAGATTTGGGAATAGGGGAATTAGAGGGAACAGATTTGAGAAAATCCCTGATGATGATCATATCTGTAGACCCGAACCCTCCCTGTGTCCCTCGGTAATAATAAAAACTGTTTATTGCCTCTCCTTATGTAATTTTTGGTTTCTCTTTCATTTTCATTCTCTAAAGCTGTATAAATGATAACTCATCTTGAATGCAATGTAACGTAAGTTGGTCAATCTTGACCAATTTTGGTGCTATGAATTCAAATCAAGTTCCATTCCAGTTCAGTTTCATTGTGACAGAATTTATCCTGTCCGTTTAGTTTAATAGTATCTGCGTATTTCGTTGGTCATGACCGCGTGTGAATAATATGTATATTTTGACACCTCGTTCATATTCATAACTAAATTGAGGCAGACTAAATCTAAGCCCAGGATAAAAGATATATTCGTGGGGAATTCGTTTGATGTGGAGTTGGATGAACCGGGTGAAGAGTAAATAAAAGAGCAGTCTAAGCATGCTTTAACACGATTTGTCACGATGATTTGTCACGGTGTTAGTTTTAGTCAACCAAGGCAAACATTTTCAACCCCGGTCCAAAACTGAATTATCGGTTGCTGGTTGGTGTTGGTTTGACCGGGGTACATTCATTTTACTTTATTTAAAGGTCATAACACAATAGTATAACGCAATAAATGCAATAAATGTGGAAGGCAAAGTTAGGATTTACTTCACTTTCCATGAAAATCTTGATCCACGTCATTATGCTGAATGTTCTTCTCTTAGCAGAGAAAAATGATATAAAAGAAATGGAGACGACCACAAAATCAGACGTCACTCACAATTCAACTCATTGTTAGTTTAACAACATGCGAAATAAATTTGACAAATTCATTTTAGGTCTGGTTTTTATTCTGTTTCTTTGAATTTGACTTCTATCATTTGTGGCTTCTTACCATACATTTTAGATTTTCATAAAATTCTAAAAATTGTTCAATTAAAGCATTGAAAACTAACTGAATATAAAATTATGTACAATTAGAAGTAATTTAAGCATATTTATTTATCTGATGGGCATGTTTGTATTTATTTGGTTTTCGTCATGTTAACAGTATCAATTTTATCAGAATGCAGAGAAAAGTTTATAATGTAGAATAATATGTAGTGTAAAAGTTCAATCCTGATAAAAATCAAAACTATTTTATGCTTTCTGCATGTGCTCATACTTAAAAAGATCAGTAATATATTGTATTAAAAATCAAACAAAATATGATAGCCTGCCTTTGGGCTGAATGTAATATGCTCTCGAGTTGATTTTATGTCCCATAAAAATTAACTAGCCTTTCATTTTGAAATGAAACGTAATATATGTGTTCTTAATTTCCTAGCTTGTGCACATAGTTAGTTGCTTATCTTCAGGAACCAAGAATACAAAAAAAATATTCAACTTTTCTATCGTAAATTCATTTCTAATCAATATAATTTTACCCAAAAAAGGTAATTTAATCAAGATGACGGCTTGGCCTCTCTTTAAGTGAAGTAAACTAGCTCATTTTGAGAGTTGTTAGAATTGGCCCTCACGTATCGCATCGCATCACATTACTTTAAATGATTGTTTGTGTATTTTAGTTTTCTGCAAAATTGCAGGGTTGATGGCTCTTCTAGTTATAGGGTGAATCCGCAAAAACTCCCATAGAAGCAATTTCAACTTCAAGTGGAACATTTGGCAGCAGATGACGGTTATTAGAGTGCAAATGTGGATTCAAAGATTAAACTTTGTGTTGTATTTCTGTTGTATTTTGGCAATAAAATGAAATAATGAAGTCAAAGTCGTTTAAATAATGGCAACAATAATTCCAATGTTATTATGTAGCAATTTGAAAGTGTATCAAATCCGTTTGTATTCTTATCATCCATGCTGTTGAATATTTTCAGAACTATTGTGATATTCCCAAAAGATTTTGTCATTCTTTTTATAGGAAACGAACAAGACAGATTTGAATTTAAGTTCTGTATGACACTCTACCATTATGCAAACGCCATGCAGCTTTTCTAATAAAACCATGAAAATTTGGGAGGTTCACCTTGTGCACCAGACTGCATCCCGTCTTCTTCCCCACATTAAGATTGTATAATTTACAATTTTACCGTATAAAATCTTATAATGTGTTTTTCAAAAAATTTAGTACTGACTGACTCGTAATCCAAAGTCGAGTTAACCGAAGGCGTCTAATGAACTCATTTTCTTGGTTGCATGCATGTTCAGTGCTCTCCAGTATGACACGACGACGACCCTTGCCACGACTGACCCTCCCTCTTCCTTCTCTCCCATTTTAACGACTCGCCTTCTTTCTAATTGAACCCATGTGAATGAGTGAATATGTGCCAGTAATAAGCAAATTCAACAAACATGGAGTGGTTTGAGTTTATTTGGATTCAAGCATGTTCCCTATAGTTTTATGAATTTCAATCAATTCTGTTCGACTGATAATCTTGGAATCCCCTCCCAACAATGGGCGTAGAATTAAGTATTAGCTATCAATAGAAAGTACGATTATTCCTGTATATAGGCGTAGTATTTTTTTGCATGGTGTTTCTGCAAAATAATTGATTTGTTTAATACAAAGTGGACAATTTTTAGTATGTTTGATAAATTATTGGCGTACATAATGCAAAGGGTCCATAAGAAACCAACATGAATTGCATCAAAGTCCTGATTGGTGTGTATGTCTGTATAGTATATATGTGTGTGTATACGTATGTAATTAAGGGACATCAATCATTTCCCCAAGCTCAAAAAAATGAGCCGTCAGTACCCATTCAATTATAAGTTGTCTAAACTAAAGGGAAAACAATTGCCTGGAGATAGTTAAAAAGATACGTCGTGGTGTATATATAAAAGCATAAGCAAGCTTATTATACTTCATGTATTCTTCTCGTATATGTATGTATTATCCAACAGCCCGGTACACGAAAACCAATTCAACTCAAGCAAGCAAGAACTGTAGTCATTCAATGTCTCAATTTACTCTCGATACACACAGCACAAGCAAAGTCGCGTATATTCAGTAAATTACATAATTTATCTGACCCTTACATCTCTGGGACGGAATTGCTTTGCTGGATGGATGTAGTTGATTCTACCACCGGCAACAACTATACCACTTTGCTCACAGTCAGTACCTAACAAGATCATTCCATAAAAGTGCTGCTGCCTGGGTTGTTTCTATATTATGTAATGTTGTTGGCAGGCATGGGATGGTGTGGACGGAAGATGGATAGATTTCATGGATTATTTTATATTTACAAAGTTATTATTACAAGACGGCTGTTATTACGTTTTTTTGGGCTGGCTGGTCCTTCCAATTAAGTTATTAAAACTGGGTTTGTTTCATACGATTTTGCCATGCGAGGTTACACATGCAACTATTCTATTACAACTCTATTCTATTTAACTCCACTCACTCATTTCGTATGTACAACGAACGAACAGCTTTGTCTAAACCAAATGTTGGCAAAAGTGAATTGAATGAAAGCCGTTCATAGTTAACGTGTGGGAAGGAGGTAAGGTGATAGATTGGTGCAGTACAATCCAATGCCATTCTTTTTATTTGTATTCGCAAGTGTAAAGCATTTTATCAATTCGTGAATCAATCAATAAATTGTTATGGTGTAGTAGTAGATTGGTTGGTTTGCAATCTCAAAACCAATACCAAACAAAACCTCAAAAGTAAAAATGCATGAGCTTTCTTAATAAAAATAAAAACTAGCATCGAAGCAGAAGTTTATAGCATGCTTACAAAATTATTATAAGTATTAATAGGGTTGAGGTAAAAGCGTTATTGTGTGTCACATGTGAGATATCTTTAGCACAAAGCTTAGTACATTTCACTTCAATTTTATATTTTTATTCCAACTTCTCACGAGAAAAAAAGCATCCAATGTAATTCTCTCTATAAAAAGCAAAGTAGGTTAGAATTTAATCAATACCACACAAACCACACAAATAGGTATACCACTGTCCAAACAGAATTTCAATTTATTCAATGCTACGAAAATGTTATTACAACGGTGATAATCAGCAAGAAAAAATTAAACAAGCAATTTGCTTGTGTCAGCATTCAGCATGCGAATTAAATTATTTAGTATTCAAATTCATTCAGTCCTAGCTAGTGGCCATATGTTGTTGTTGGATTAGTTGAGCATCATCAGTTCTGAGTCTTTGGCCAAAGGCTATTATTATTTTTGACCATCATTATTATATTCATTTCATCCCTCATTCCACCGGCATAATATGCAATGTAGTGCAGTATATCGCATTCTTATTTCACTATAAAATAATAATATTTCATGCTGGGTAAAATGTGGTATAATCAAAATTGTTTCATTATCAGAACAAACTTGTAATCAATTCCGTTCTTGTGGATGAAAGTACAGGAAACCGTCGACTACATATGTATGATGCTTAACTCGGCTAAAAAGCTATTGCAATGTTTTTCTCACAACAGAGAAATACATACATATGAGCATTTTTGTTTAAGGCTGATGAATTATTTAAAATCCTCCAACCTAAATTCAGATTTTATCTCTGTGGTTTAATGTCATGATTTAATTTCAATATTTAGTTATGCATTCAGGTCAGAATTTCATAGGTATACTCTAAAAATTAAAATTCTGCACAGACAACATTTTAATTTTTAACTATACTTTTCCCCACTAAATTGTGTTTGGATTGTGGAGTAGACAGTTTTTTTGTTTTAGTACGAGTTTTATTAAATATGAGTCTAATTCACAGTCCAGTTGGTTTCATAAACGAGATTGGAATTGAGAACAAGTAGTAACCCGTGAAAAACATGAGCATTAAAGTAACAAGGTAAAAGTGATGATTAAGTAAATTGAATTTTAATTATTGATGTCGGTTTCACGCTAGCAGGGTGCACAGTAATTACTCGACTTTATTGTTTTCTTCATTATTTTCTACCAACTGCTACCAAATACATAATATGAGTTGGTGGTTGATATTCTTGTCAGTTAGACAGCCCAGGTGCGCTTATACATATTTTGATTTTTAATTCGCAACTTGTCTTTCCGAGACAGACAGTGAGTAAATCTTACACACGCAATTTTAATTGTCTCTGGTCTCAAGTTGTTAGTGGTTCCGATTGGCAACTTACTTGACTTTTCAAAAGTGGCGAGGCTTATTATGTTTCATATAAAAGTGTTGATTAGGACATCGGTATATGATTACACCTCAAGTCTGGATCTCATGCCTGCCTACACGCAAACAAATACACGCAAAACCTTTAAGCAAGATTGAAACAGTAGTGTAATAGTGCGGTACTTGCAGTGTATATGGTAGTGGCAAACTACAAATTAAGTTGGTCCGGTTCAGCTTCTAATTAACTTGGCTCTGGAGTTAATTAAGTTTCTTTAAGAATTGAATTATGACTTGTAAAAAACCTAGCCATTAATTTTGGCAAATGAACTTGATTGCAAGTAATTTGTTTGGACATTTATGTATGCATGTACTCGCATACAAACCAACCATTTTTTGCATTACACATTATTATGCTATGAATTTGACAGAAATTCAATTTTAGTTTGTAACTTTGCAATAAAATGAATGCTTGCATGCGTCCTAGCAAAAAATGCACATGCTATATTACCTTCAATTATTGGAGTGAATGGAACTCACTCCATAAATCAATATTAACTCATGTATTTCAATTTTTATGTCGTACTTGATAAAGTAATTTGGATTGGATAACGATTTGTAAATTATTTTCCGTTCCCATCCTCCCACATCGTCCAAAAGATTGAGTTGGATGACTCAAGTGGAAAATTGCTTGGTATTTTAATGTGAGAATATTTTAGCTCCACACAACACGAGGAAACGATTTAAACATGTAAAACAATGAACTTTTTTTTACAAGATGTGTGCCATCATCATCAACTGCCCTGCATTCCATTCCATGAGATCCATTGGAGACGACGCGATCGTTCATTTCTTTTAAACGGCATGATATGTAATCACAGAGCATAATGAAAGGTGTAATAGCCGTCATCCATACTTACCTAAATTTATTATATCCCAAGCCATTTACCAGTTTACAACAATTTCCAGATACAACTAAAATTTAACCAAACCGTTTGCGGCAACAAATTATTTTGTTCTGCCATCAAATCCTGCAAAATCTAAAATATTGTTATGTAAAATATTAAATTATTGTATCTTATTTCAAAGTTAAGGAAATAATCATTTTAATTTCACCGTTCCATCCAACCCTTTATTATTATTTCACATTATTATATATACATGAATCTCTGCATTATTTTAGAATTAGGAAAGAATTATGGGTATTTTATTACAATTATTATCATTCTATTAAAGTGGAACTATAAAACCATTTTCTATTAACGAAGCCCATCTCTAAAATGCATAATACGTAGCCATGCAATCATGTACATATTATTGATACTCAAGTGGACGGAAATGAAGATGGTCTCTTCTTCTTCTTTTACATCATCTACCAATGAATATAATACACAATAAGTTCATGGTTCATCCTCCCTTTTGCCTTCCTTTATCAAGCCATGCCACAACCAAACAGCAAAATAACAATTGTGCCTTTCTTTTGTCGGCGGCTTTAAACAATTTTGACGTCGGTCAGCTCTTCTTTTCGCTGGTTCGTGAACGAAATTGTTTTTCTGTCAGGTATAAATTGACTTATTTTCTTCTCACAAATAACCAACACCCTCCTTCTTCCCCAACACCTTAAACAACACCCCAAAAAAGAAATAACATAATTAACTTGTTAACTTTTTCCCTGACTGATTATAAATCTATCTGAACTTTTTGACAACTTCATTACGGTCCGTTTGTTCCTGCATCGAGATAAAACAACTTATGTATGTATATACTTGTCTTCCTTCCTTCCTTCCCTTATTACCAACCAAGTATTATTAAGCTAAAAAGCAACTCTTCAACAAAACAACCTGGTCTTATGCATACTGATACATACATGTACGTACACGCCAGCCGGTTATTACTTATTATCTCACATGCACTCTTCTTCATCTCTGAAATCTGAAAATCAAAAGACGCACTTTGTGCTCATCTAATTCCACTTTGTTTCAGCATTAAAGTTTCCATATTTGTTCATAGTTTAATACGTTTTCATTAGCACGGCAGCCCCAAATTTTGAGTAGAGGATGCATACTGAAATTTAGAGGCTGTCTCATTTTCATCCCGTGTAATTTCAAAGGATATGCATTGTCGTTGTATTTGTTTAATTGCAGATGACAATTATTTTGTAATTATAGATGGGCCCAGATAATACCCTACTTCAATTTTGCCTGCTGATTTGTCATGATTATATACAAAAGTTTTAATTGTATATGGTGGATCCATTTCATACATTTAATGGTTTGTGTCAATTTGAACAACGTGATCGTAGCTATCTAATCGTTACGACATAGTATATAACAGAACATTTTCAACAATTTTTGACATAACTGGAATTTTACCTTGAAAATATCAAATTTAAACTATTCATAAATGCCAATGGTTAACTTAAACATAAGCATTTTATACATAACATCATTTGATCCAGGCCAGCCCAACAAGGTTTTGCTACATAAACTTATGATTATTCCAAGGGTTTGGCAATTCCTTCGAATCGATATTCAAGAATCCTATTACAAATACTAATGTACAATAAATAATTGCAAAGCCAGTGGGAAACGAACATTGTGAAATTCAAACATTGGATGAATATATGAGCATATTAACAGGATTATGTATGGGACGCATATAGCTAAAAATAATCAAGGAAAGGAACAATACGCGACCATTTAATTTATCATTTACCCTTCCAATTCCGTGTTTTGAATTTAGTCAATGTTTAATATTACAATATTACATTACAACAGTATTTGCGAATATCAAGCGGAAAATTTCATTAACCTGAAGAAAACAACTCAATTATCTAAATCGTTCGAAAAGGATTCGATTTGAATTTATTAGTGGAATGGAATTAGAGCGACCGGCATAAATGATTTTCCTGTTACGAAGACAAACCCTCCACAATACTGTTAAATGTAATACACAAGGATCAATACAAGCTCCCCTCATGCAATGTTTTATTATATAGCGTTCTGTTTCGGGAAAGTGGAAATTGGACATAACTTTACCAAGTACACTAAATATGTATACAACGCTAAGTCATGTTATTCAAATTCTGCTGGTTTGGAAAACACAATAATACTTAGTTAAATTATAGCATCTTTCATGAAAGATGCAAATAAATATTCATCCTACGCAAATATATTATACTCACTCTTGAGACCATTTCATTTTACAAATAACAATTCATTCTTGTACCAAACCGCTCATTTCCTGTAACTGTCATCAAAATAAATGGCGTGGCTTTGGTCCTGTGGTGTTAAATTGACATTTTCATTAATTTTGGAATAGGCATTGAATTTCAAATGATTTCAAGACAAAGATTTGAAAAGCACACTACACACTATAGCTCTTACCTCCCCCCATTGAAATAAATATATTTGAACCCTGCAATCAAAATGAATAGTTTTTATTCTTCGAGTGAAGCCAAACAAACGTGCTTGGTATTAACAAATTATAGTATTGGATCGTGGTGCGGTGTTGTGTAAAAATGTGAGCCCCATGTGAGCAACGCATTCACTAATCAAACACTTTAGGCACACCACATACGGTTTTATTGGACACGCCACAAGGTAATAATCGAGCTAAGCTAATACTCGCTTTAAACGCTAATAAGCTCATATACAAATTAGTTTAGCTGCATGGCTCTCCATTATAATACACATACACACTTGTTCAATAACATTGAAAGTTTCAATTCTTATAACACAGTTGTATCGTATCTGGACATGGAGAGAGAGAAAAGGAAAGAAAGAAAGGGAGGAGGACTATAATTATAAATTATATGGAACCCCTAATTGAGTTCTGATGATGAGCTAAGGATACGGGGAAAGAGTGGAAAGAAAGGCTCAAGTGAAAAAGACGTATTATTACGCCCCTCCCCAAACCCAATAAAATAAACTTAAGCATTGTACAATAACCAAGCCAAACCGCAACGCAACATGCCGAGGAGGCGAATCTAGGAAGGAATATAGAAATCTTGAACAATATATTCAGACAGATGCAATATGAGATCAATTTATTTCTTCATTTTTAAATTGTCTTCGTCTAGATCTGGTAAATAAAAGTTTTTTTAACTACAGCAATGTTGCTTGTGATACTCGTGCATTAATTTCATTAACTTTAGGAAACGCTGAAAAGGAAAAAAACCTAGTACAAATATAGAATCAACACGACACCAAACAAAAGGAAGACAAATGTGTCAAATCCAACGAAATGAAAATCCTTTCGTGCTGACCAAAATCAAACAAATTAATGTCAATCTATACTAGTGAGAAAGAATTATCCAAACTATCAACCAGTCATGCATCCATGATGTTACATTTTTTACTACAGTTTATATTACCTACAGCTTTTACTCGTTCTTGTACCACCCTCAAAAATCTATCAAATCATGTTCAATTCACTCTAGGGAGTAGAATACAATCAGACCTCGTAATCAGTCTCGTTTCCATTTCCATCCAATTACCATCCAACTTTTTGTGTGGCTAAATAATTTGGAGTAAGTAAAGTCTATCCAGGCATACAGAGAAAGAAAGTAAAGGAAAGCATGATGGGTGGTGTGTGTGTGCATGTGTCATGGTCAAGAAGTCTTTATTTTTTGTTTTTCTGTCTTCCATGTAAAAAGAAAAGTGTTAAAATGAGTCTAGAGCAGAAAAAGAGAAAGAAAGAGAGATGGGAAGAATCCAAGCAAAAGTAGTTGATGTTATTATTCACTCTTCCTCTTCTTCCCTCTCTCTCTCTCTCTCTTTGCCTGGATGGTTGCTCTACTTTAGATAACTTTTACTTACTCGCTTGCAGACTTGCACATTGAATGAAATAGAAATAATCTAGAGACCTAACCACAAAGTTGGACCTGGTGTGGGTCGGTCCGTACCAGGAGAACCAGTTAGTCAGTCAGTCAGTATCTGTGTATAAGCACAAAGGATTTAAAAAGGGTGCAAGCAGCAGGATATATGTATTAGGCAACTTGCATTAATAAAAAGTAGTAGTGGCCAATCTAACGCCCCTCCCCAACCGGTTGAATTGTAGGCTGAACCTAAAAAGCAGATTGACCAATAGGAACAAAGGAATAGATTGAAATTTGACTCTATTGAATAGAGTTGGGGAGACAATGCGATACGCTGTATTAAAATGTTTGAACCAAACGAAGCACGCAGGAGCAGTTGGATTTGTTATAATAGAAAAAATATCATCATCATCTATAATATCCTTAAATTACTTAAGTTACTTGTTCAGCATTAGATAGATATGGAGTTTTGTAGGGTTGTACGTATTGGTTTGGTCGGGGAGGTTTGGTTAAAGATTGCTGTTTGTTGGCCTGCTGGCTAAAGCTAGAGGATATTATTACTTAACCCAACTTGAGTTATATGGGTGTGTTGTTCCAGTTACTTTACGTTAGTTCAGTCGAGTCTCTTGTTGGTGGTTAACAGGCCTCAAAGTGTTTTCCACGACTTGACAATTGAATATCCATCCATTCAATTAAAAATGAATTGATTTCTAAATTGATTCCTAATTGAGGGCTGAGCTATCCGTTTATAAATACGAACTAAATTGTGGTCGGGGTTATTTGAAGTTATTCTGAAAATTAACACAAATTGAATCAGGATTTTCAAAAATTTCTGAAAAAATTGAAAATTCGAAAGGTGAAAGTTGGCTTGCACAGAGTTACAAAGAGAAAGCTGTTGCGATGTGCAATCAGTAACTGGAGAAATTATTGAACATGCGAGAGCTGTGAATTGAGTAGGGTCGGAGTTGGTTGAGTTGAGTGATTGTGACAAAGAAAGTGAAAGTAAAAACGAATGTTTGTTTGTACACGTTAAAATTTTAAGTGTTTCATCACCGAGTAAAATCGACTTGTTTTACGTGTTTGCACACAAGAGTATTGGAATTAATACCACTTCGTTGTACACGGGAGACATTTGGATATTGGTTTTATCAAATGAACAAATTGATACAAACATGTGAATGTGTCAAGCTATTTCAATTAGCACAACCAAATAACTCACCCGGAGTGTGTGCGTATGAATACACTTGTATTTCTGAATGTCATTTATGCCACAATTATAGAATAAATATCACGTTCCTATCATAACCTAATTGGTTTGGAATTGAACCTATATTAATAAAGAAAGGCTAAATGTTACTACTAAACGTGCCATCCTCAAGCAATGAATCTTCTTCAATTGATATTGACACTGAAGAAGAAGACTCCTCTACGGAGAACGATAACAACAATTCCCATCATTTACACCATCCTTTGTTCAAACGACCACGCACCTCCTCCCACTCCTCACCCCCACCACTAAGCCCCAATTCTGACAAAAAGTCATCCTCCACGATTATTCGTGTTCCGCGTCCCATGAGACCCCCGAATCAGAACCAGCACTACCCACACCACACCCACCACCACTCACCTCATGGCCATCACGGTCTCTTGAACCAGTCATTCATTAACAACAACCTTTTTGGTGGAAACAGTGCCGCTGTGGAGACAAGCAAAGCGTTCCTCTATGCAGCGGCTGCCGCTGCTGCGGCAGCCGTTGCAAGTGCGAGTGTTCGTGGTGGAGGGGTGGGTGTGGCTGGGGACGATGGTAGTGAAGGGAATAAAGGGTTTGGGACCAAGTTCCCGTCTAGTCATCTATGCCATGGTGATAATTACCTTCAAAGTATTATAAATAGAGGTGAGTTTTTCTATAACCCATGGACAAACCATGCTATCATTTTATTATTCAGAATCATTTTGCATATTCGTAAATTGCTCGATTTTTTTGGTTCTATATTATTTTTAAACTTATCAAACCATTTTATAATTAAACTGACCTCGGCCGAAATTGGGTTTTACATAAATCAATCATGACATATGCAAGTTTAGGCTACATGAGCTCAATAATTCAAAGCATTCAAACATGTCATCAGTAAATACCGTCCGTTTGACTTTATGGTGAACAAGGAATAGTAATAACTGACAGTTTTTATTTCTTAAATGTTGCAATTATCCTCTAATCCTCCTACTATATAATCTTGATGCTGTATTTTATAAATTTCGTCGATATAATAATAATGCATTATGATTCCATTTATGTATTATAACGCATATGAATTACAAAGAGAGTGTATGTACGTATGTTGTCCGGGTATGGCCGGTTGTAAAACAATGAAAGCAACAAGACTCGTTACTCTAATTCTCAAGACCCACGTCTCAATTAAGTATTTAATTCTATCTGAAGTTTAATTGATGGTGAACACGACATGTGGGCTTCTTGGAAGGATTGATGCTGTCCCGTTTAATTTAAAGCCTCATAAATTTAATGCAAAAGACATTGTGCTCTAACACAGCATTACTTCATTATTATCATATATATATTCTTATATATAAAATCAATATCATGCATATATGCATATAAGTGAGAGCAAGAGCAATTCGATACAATTTCTATTTCATTTTAGTTTATAAATTTGCACACATATGCAACTACATGTCCGAGCAAGCAGCAAAGGTGTTGTTTATTGATATGTGATGTTGATTCACCTTAAATATTTCATGGTGCATGAAAGTCCGGAATGTTAATCAAGTCAGCACTGTTAACTTGGCAGTTCTGAAAATTATACTTATGTATGTAGTTCTATATTATGGCTTATATATAGATATGTTTCATTTTGATACATGTATGCATGTTTAATTATCCCCTCGTCCACCTGTAATATTAGTTTATAAATTTATATTCATTCGCAATAAGAACAAACATTAGTCATTTATTAATTATTCCGGTACTCGGTTGCCCAATCTATGTTAAGGTTTTTAACATTTTATTGAAGTTAAAGTATATAATAGCTATATTAATTGCAATGTTGTTAGACGCATATTTATTCCTTATTGCAGGTTGCCTTCCAAACACGTCCCCTAACGGTCTGGGTCTACCTGCCCCACCTCCGGGGGGAGGTTCCCTTCCACCACCACCCTCATCCGTGGATCAAAATGAAACAAACCAAAGCAATAGCAACAGTACAAGTCTGAGCAAAAACTACCAAACCGAATACTACCAAAATACAGCATCATCCCTTCTTAATAATATGACATTGCTAATGAATCATCACGGAGGGGGCGCAAACCATGCTGCCGCTCACGGTCAGCAGTTCAGTCTTATCCAAAATCAACAAAAGTCATTCAACACCAATCACCTCCCCAAATCCTACAAAATCCAAGACCTTTTAGACAACTCGGAATTTTCGGATGATGATGACGATTTAATGGAAGACAAAAATGCCAACAGCTCCAACAGGTATGTTTGTCATGTATAAATAACTCATCAAACCTTAACTGCATGGCCAGACACAGTTCAAATAGCTATAACCTACTACAAATGATTCTATACTTAAATGATACAGAGTTGAACCCATCAAATCTTAAATACAGCAAATCAATTGCAAACATTAACATAAATCTTAAATTATGTAATTAGATTTGAAATTATGTAAGATTTTCAATGTTACCCGAAATTATTACGTAATTACGTAAGAATAGAAGAGATTACACTTTCAAGAAGTTATGCCTACTGAAATATTAGGCAGCTATCATGATCTGTTAATTGATTGTTAATGTGATTAGTTACCAATTAAATGAGACAAAGTGGAAATGAGATTTTTTTTACTGTTGGCCGGATTTTCATCATGCTTATTTCTTACAGTCGAAGAAGAAGTCGCACAAATTTCAGTTCATGGCAATTGGAGGAACTGGAGCGAGCATTTCTAGCCAGCCATTACCCCGACGTGTTTATGGTATATTTAATTAATTTAATTAACAAAATTAGATGTAACTAAACAGAATTATCTATAACTTGATTGATATTACACTATAAAGTGCACACAAATGAATTTCTTAATATTTTATAGCGAGAAGCTCTTGCCTTACGACTTAATCTTAAGGAGTCTCGCGTGGCGGTGAGGAAACTATAATCATATTCACTGCGTTTTCTCCTATATATTTTATATCTATTTTCTATATTTTCCAGGTTTGGTTTCAAAATAGGAGGTAGGTTTGTCTTGAAATGTTTCGTTTGCAATACTGTATACATGCTTTAACATAACACTAATTAAAAATCATTTAATTAAGGGCGAAGTGGCGAAAAAGGGAGCATACGAAGAAAGGTCAGTTTCGATAAATTTATTTATTTATTTATTCATATACTCAAAATAAATTGTTCAATAAATCTGATTGTCATTCGTAAAAAAAAAGGTCCGGGACGTCCAGCCCACAATGCACACCCACAAACATGTAGCGGAGAACCCATTCCCCCCGATGAACTGCAGAGAAAGGAACATCTCAGACGGGAAAAGAAGGTAATTTCCAATACAGATATTATTTTTGTAAATTAAGTTATCCGTTATTCATTACAAAAATGAATCATTTCGAGGAAAATACTTATTGCATAATAACATGATATGAAGAACCTGACATTTTGCTCATCTGACAATTTGCTCCACGAATATAATAAATAACAAATTAATTTGGATGCCTTCTGGTTTTTCATTTAAAATAATGAATTAATTTTCGTTAATCAAGTCAATTGCGAGATTTTAAATAAAATGTAATCATATAGGAGACCCTCCCACAAGCCGGGATAATCCCTCCTGTTCACATGCGGTTTCAGAGTAAATTCAATACGAGGCAATAAACGCCCCAACATAAAATTGAGATTCAGTGGTGTGTGGGGAAGTTAGTGAGTGAGTAGTCGAAACCGAACATATTCGCTGCAATGCATAATAATACAGAACAGAAGGGAAAGCAGAAACTTATGTCAAAGGAGGACGGAGTCATAGAGTCAGGAAAAGGCAAAGGAAGCAGAAGACAAAAGTCGCTTTAACAGGGAATCGATTAAGTTTAATGTGATTCGGGAGTTAGGGGTGAAAGGGGAGGGACTTTCTCCTGACTGTTTCCCTCAATGGTTGTAGTTGTGGATAGCTCTTAGCTATTTCTTCTTTTCGCTTACACCAAGCCAATGTGTATTTCTTGGATGGAACTCCTACAAAAAATGGAAAGATTCGAATATTTATCTACATTTTATATTCTCAAAAGAACAGAAAAAGTTAGTTTTGTTCAACAATTAGCTTTGAATTCTATTTGTATCTATTTTAGCTAAGGTCGTTTTTTTCAGTTGTATAATATGTATTCCAAAAGCTCGTGAGTGAAAGGCAATCTGTTTGTTGATCTTTAATGTCTCCCAGGAGTCGTTTGATTGCATTACACCACTGTTTTTTAATCCAACTGAAGCGCCCGTCTCTCCCACCCTTACCTTCTCCATTCATTACCTTCTCCATGAATTTAAATACTGCTCTTTACACCATCCAACACACCAACAAAGTATGGGAGATTGTTGGAATACAAATTAGATGTGTAAAATAGAAAGCAATCGAGTCTGATGGGTTCCTACTTCAATCAAGCCAAATTCATATAAACGGGTCATTTAAGTTCATTTGCATTTTGTGATCTCTGAGGCGTGAAATTGTATTGAAATTCAGGGTTTGGTTTAGTGATTAATTGATTTTAGACAGTGAACGAATTATTATTACTTAAATAAGTTTCTTGAATTTATTAATGTATATGTATAAACTCTACATATCCATGAAATTACCCTTATTTTATTTACTCAACTTTCCTCACTCAAAAAAGTATAAAAATAAGGAACCATCTGTTATAAATATTCTCCCATTACAAATGCAATCCATATAATAATGAAGAATGGAGCTTGATAATTTTGTAGTACTTGCGTGGCACAAGAAATAAACATACAATGAAGACCAACCATGATGAAATAAATGGAGGAAAGACATTTGTTCAAATAAAAAGTAAATGAATATTTATTGCCCATGATGATCATTAGTGGAGAGAAGACGGGAGGGGGATCAAATCAAATTATTATTAGACCAACCAGAGACCCAACCTTTTTCCTTTTCCTCTACAATGTACATATCTACCTTCCACTTTTCCTCCGGGTCTACATACTAACCAGCAGTCACTATTGAATAGAAGGTACGAAGGAAGGAAGCATGCATCGGCATCTTCATTCATTGAAGCGGAATTGAAGCTTCATCTTCAATGAAGCACGCTTCAAAATTTGAAGC
>JAQFZJ010000321.1:0-34757 GCA_034695645.1 Folsomia fimetaria
AATTATTAAAAATTTTTTGTCTCGGAAAAAAACTTAGAAAAATTTTGGCCACTGCCCCAGTAACCGTACTAAGACCTTTATACCAATACACTTTAAATTTGATAGATGTCATTTAATAAACCTAAATTCAGGACGGGCGCTGATGCTATTTTATACTTGTTATTGCACATTTACTTCATCTAAGGATTCTACATTTTTGGGTTTGTTTTCTTGATGTTGTTAATTTCGTTTAGGTCGAAAAACGTTTCGCTCACTTTGACACATGTTTGATATTTTTCAATGTATTGTCTGGATAATAAGACACTCTACCGTCACTATTATCAGTGATATTTACAGGTTGTATAAAACAAAACTCGCCGGCTTTCATTAATTGCTTTACTGATTCGAGGTAATCAATTTAAGATTATAAACCAAACTTAAACAAATGTATTACATGCCATGTCATAAGTTACAATTAGTATATGCTAAATTGTTTGTCATTCACTCTTCGTCTGAATTGACTTGTGTTCTTGCAAAGTTGAGGAAAACTTGCTCCAAAGTTGTCTGGCCCACACTGTACGCTTCAATTTTAAATTCTGTTTTGGCTTCTTCCATTTTCTTGAACATATATCCCCAAGTTATTCTTGTATTCTTGATGTGGTAGTGCACGTATCCTGCGTGAATATCTTTCAACTCACACCCTAAAATATTTAATTTAAAAAGTTTAGTAAACTCCGAAAAACAGTCCATTAAATAGTTTTTATGGATTATGCACCTTGGAATGTGCGTTCAATATAGTTTTTCAGAGGCTGTAGTTCTGTCTCCCAAGATTGTAAAGGTGGCATCAGGGCATTATTTTTTAAGTTGGAACTCCTACGTCGTCCCAACTCCTATTAAATAATTGCAGTTTTTTATCCATTCTTATAATTAAAACTAAAATTATGTCACAAACCAGGGACTGACGAGTCATTCGTCGTTCTTCGCGACCCATCTCAATTTGTGCGATTAGTGTATACCCTTCTCCAAACTTATTCTTCAAGTGTTGCGTCGACCCTAAACAGCGGAATGCTCCGTTAACCATGATTGCGAGTCTTGTGGCCAGGGCTTCGCACTCATCCATGCTAAATAAACCAATTTTTAATATTAGGAAGTGTTTTAATTCTGATGACATGAATCAAATCGTTATTTATTACCTATGAGAAGTCAAGACAATGGAGGTTCCTGCCTCTCTGACATCACAGATTGCGTCCCACAAATGTCTTCGAGCTAACGGGAGATGTTACAACATTTAGCAAGTGCATTCATTTTCAATGAAATTTTGGAATCCAAAATGATTCTTATGCATGTAGAGAAAAGAAAACATGAACTTACCCACAGGGTCCATTCCTGTCGTTGGTTCATCCAACTGTAGGAATTAAGGAAGTATAGGTCACTGTTCCTTATCTAAATAATAATGAACCTTACCAACACCATTGGCGGATTTCCAACAAGTGCTATTGCTGTCGATAGCTTTCTTTTATTCCCACCGCTAGAAATACATTTAATGAAAAGAAAAAAAATGAGATCTACGAACTGAGATGGTTTTTAAAATCTTTAAATCATTTGCATAATGTAATTATCCCAACCTGTATGTGCCGCATGGTTTGTCGATATGCTGAGTAAACAGCAATTTTGCAGCTAGTGAATCCGCTAGTTCATCAATTTCCGGCTCTTTAACGCCACGAAGTCGTGCGAAAAGTCTAATTATTTCCCTCCCTGTTAATTCTGGAATCAGGGCATCAAACTATGGATAATCAAAATGACAAAAACATTCATTCACGTTGTGAATTTCACAATTGAGTTGGCGAAAAGTAACATTCGCAATCGTTTATTACCTGCGGACAGTACCCGAGTTCTTGCTGTACCTATTGGATTATAATAAGACAGTTTAGTATCAAATATATTATATTATGTTATATCTGTATTATTATTATAATTATAATTATTATTATAGTATTATTTGTATTATGTTGTACTTTTTTAATCTCCGATTTGACACTTCGGCCGTAAATGAACGCGTCACCAGAAGTAATTGGGATGTCTCCAGTCAACACTAAAATTAAAACAATGGCATTATTATATTTGCCTTGATGATATGATGATAATAGGAATCTAAAGAGACAACTCATATTGTAAGGGTACTTTTGAAGGTTGTAGATTTTCCAGCTCCATTAATTCCAAGTAACCCTGAAAAATACGTCCCATGAAATTTATAATGCTTTCAAAATCCTTTCGCCCCGCATCTCATTTGCATAGTCATAATTACCAAAACATTCCCCTTTTTGAACTCCGAGGCACAAATTGTCCACCGCTTTGAAAGTTCCATACACTTTTGTCAAATCTCTAAAATTATAATAGAGTTTTCATATGTAACCTTTTGTTGTTTCCTTCTCACAATATAATAATAGCAATATATCACAACTATAAGGACCTGAGGATGAGGTTATCAGTCTTGTAAAGCTGTGTCAAATTGGTATCCCTTATCCTCGCATTCTCCACCATAACATCTGAATCCAGCAAAGAATTTTCGTCATCATTGCTGTCAGCAACTTGAGCTCGTCCTCCGAATCTAATGCGCTCAATAAGTTTTGACTCCATAATGAAAATGATGGCGAAACACAATACTCCCACAAGGAACATGAAAAACAAATTTCGACCAATTCCACGAACTCCCCATCCCAAATACGCCGTAGGATCTATATAAAATAAGGTAAATTGAGTTGAGGTTATACACATAAGTAGTTCTAATATAAACACATCTTATTATCAATGATTACAATTTTCACAGCAAAAGTTTTCCTTATCCTCCACGCATAATTCTGGCTTGGCAAATAATGCCAAAGGGCACATGCTGTGAAGCTGTCGGTTTGCAGAGAGTAACGATAATCCATATCCTATATTGAAATTGGGAAGAAGCATGAAAATCCACTCCAAAGTATCCGCAATATTCTTCAAATCAAGTTGTGGAATTTGAAGAATTGAAATAGCCAAAATCGTGGCCATTCCTGTGGACGAGAACAAAATATGGAATACGAATACATTATGGAATACACAACAATATTTCCATTAAATATCAGTAAATGCTAACCAGTAAAGATATTAAACATCACCATCCTCGTGAAACTATAAAAATATTAATAATGCTTAGAATTGTATAGTAAATTAAAAATGTCAACCACACTTACAGATAATGGCGATAATAACTTACCCACTGGCAGGAATAGTAAAGGCAAACGAAAAAAGATACATGAATGGAATCACACTCCATCCATACATAAGAAGTAAAATAAAAACATAGCCCAGCATTTCCGCACTTTTAAAATCCTCATTTTGGAAAGCGACAATAACAATTATAAGCCCCAAACAAGGGATTATGTAGTTTACAGCATCAAAAAGGAACGATGCAATCCAAAACACAGTAACTCGAACTCCAGACACTACTTGCAAATGCTTAGCATTAGTTTCCCGTTCTTTGATAAGAAATACCACGAAACTGGCTGCTAAAAATGACATCCTGAGGAAAATGACAGAATTTTGATGAAATCAGTGACTCCGTAGTTTAATAATATAAATTTAGATGACGTTACCCGAAAGATACGGTGAATCCAATTTGAAACCCAGAAGATTGGGCACTTCCAATCTCTGCAATTTCATCAAGTTGGTCCAGCGGTAGTGGAAAATTGCTGACACTAATAAGTCCGTCGAATCCAGGATTTGTAGCTTTAAGAAGGGCATTACTGATTAAGTTAAGAGCAACTGGAGGGGTGTGGAATGGCTGATTATTGAAATATCCTCTAAACGTAGAACTTTCCGGAGTACTAAGGTCACTCATGGCTGCAATATATCAATCGTGATATTAATTACAAGTGTTTTATCTGACACATATGTATTAAATGGAGTGCAATATGTACAACGGGGTACACTTTAATCAGTATTATAGTGTTGAACTAAATTAACCTGCAATATATCCATAAGTATACACTGGCAGGTTCTCTTTCGCCTGAAAACGTCAGTTAGGAAATATAATAATTAGGAATACAAAAATGTTACATTTAGTTAATGCATTTTACCTTGTCAATTATTGTACCCTCTATATCGTTGGTGTATACAATTTCAGAACCAAATAATTTTGCAGTATCTTTATACTTTGTGCAGACATCTCCCGTTGTCGAATTTTCAAGACAGTTAACCGTTGTATATACTTGTCCGTATTCTTTATATTTCTAATAATTACAATAAAATTATGGTCAATTTAGTCGAGTGTATTGTTATCATATCGGTAATTAAGTGCATTTATTACCTGCAGACTAAGTTCCATTTCAGGGGGGTTGGAAACATTGGGGAGTGTATCCAGCATTACCATTGTGATTATCAGAAATGCAATGGGGATTATTGTCTGGAAACACCATAAATTTATTGACCATGAACGAAAATTATTAAAATCTGTTACTTAAGTATGTTATAGAACTGACCTGGACGGCTAATAGAATTCGGTTACGCATTGTGTACAAACATTTTTTGACGATCATTGCCCATAACTGAAATTAGCATGAAAATCAATCGATATTAATTTGTAAATCCCGTCTTTGACTGATTTAAAAAATTGGTAAAATTACCTGTTGCATTAAAAGTTGTGTTCCTGCATTTCGCTCATGATGCTGATATAGCTTTTTTGAACGGTTATTGTTATGACCATTTTCTATCGGAACAGAGACGGAATCTTCGTTTGCCTCGCGTCGAAATTCTTCTTCAGCATCTTTTCCGACCCTGTATCACATTTTAAAATCTATAATTTTTGTACTTGTATTGCATACTACTTTCTTAACATACCGCATAAAAACTTCTTCCATAGTTGTGATACTCGCACCGTAACTGGCAATCCCCAATTCGTCTGTTTGTATTAAGATTATTTGCCAATGTAGATATATAGGAATAAACTTTTTTTTAAAGTAAGTGAATCATCAATTTCTGTATATAGTTGTACCTTTCCGTTGTTCCAATTCTTCAAACATGTCAGCAAAGAGATGGGACAAGTCATTCGGAAGGGAATAGGACAGTTCAGATCCCACATTCTGATCAATTTCTATATGAGGGACTCGAAGTCGAAGGAAAGCAGTAATACGCTCAACATCACAATTTGTTTTCTTCACAATAATCAAATGGTAGCCACCGCCTGCACATTTATATAAATTAAGTTTTGTATAATTTATTCATAATGATAACGAAATTCAATGGCGTAGTCTAGTCTGCCAGGGGCCCGTGAGGGGAGGGCGTTCCCATAAACCTAGTGTTAGCGTGTTCCACTGACATCTCCACCAGGTTAAAAGAGAACCCAAAAGGGGGTCTTTAGCCCCCCATGACTACGCCATGGGAACCGCCTTTATTGTGTACCTCTTACCGTATTTCTTTTTCAAAAACAAAGAGCTTCCACAACACTGGACTTGTCCTTCAGCCAAAATTGCAATTCGATCACCCAATAAATCAGCTAGAAACGATAAGTTGATATAGAATTTTCATTTAATCACGCAAACTTGCTGACGATGTCTTTACAAGGACATCTTCAATTATAGATATTTAATTGAAGATGCTATTTATACCTTCCTTTATTTGATAATCATGGTGACGAGATTAAATATCAGATTAGTTTGGTGAAGGAGATGGGCCAGCATAACAACAATTAAAAAAAAATTAATTAAGAAATATTTTATAAATAAATATTTTAAATATTTTGAATATTTTAAATAAATATTTACGTCCATGAAGTGAGTAGATAAAAGTAGCGTGCGTCCTTTCTTCTCACTTTGAATTAAATCCCAAATTTGTCGTCGAGCTCTAAAGTATTTAACAATTGCATATTACTGTTGATTGTAAGGAAAAGGAAGATTAGCTCACCCTGGATCTAAGCCGGATGATGGTTCGTCAAGAAGGACGACCTATTGCAAAATAAAAGATATTCTCAGCTAAATTATATGGTTTAATTTGAATATATACGTGCATATCCATAAAAAAGTCTTACTCTAGATCCGCCTACAAAGGCAATACCTGCAAAAAATAATTGCAAAATTAACAAAAATCTTAAACAAATATTATTAAACATTATATTACCGACGCTGAGTCTGCGTTTCATCCCCCCCGACAATGACATAGATTGTGCGTCTGCTTTTGCCTCCAAATTGATAGCTTTCAACATTCTAGCGACATCCTGATCCAATGTTGCAGCTTCACATCCTTTCAACTAATGTAAGAAAGGAAATATAGAGCATTCTAATAAGTTTGCACTTTTAATTATGCAATTTGAGCATACCCGACCAAAAAATCGCAAGTGCTCTTCAACTGTCATTTCGTCAAACAAGACGTCATGTTGTGGACAAAGACCTAACAATCCAATTTAATATATTGAAGATATATTGAAGATATGTATTCCAGTTATTTTACCCAAATTCTCTCGAACAGATTGTATGTCATGTCGAATGTCATACCCATTGACAATCGCAGTTCCGGAAGTTGGTGGAAACAATCCCGTTAGCATACTCATAGTCGTTGTTTTACCTAAAATGCGTTTATAAGATAATTTTAATAGGCATGTATAAGTTATTATGGTTTTATGGTTTTGGTGGACCAACCTGCTCCATTGTGACCTAAATAATTAAAAAATTGCGTTATTCATTCATATTGATTTAATTAGTAAATTCCCACTTACCCAACAAAGCCGTTATTTGGTTATCAAACATATTGAGATATAAATTGTTCACCGCAGTTTTCTGCCCAAATATTTTCGTGAGTCCTTGAATTTGTACACCCGCTCTTCCAGTTGGTTCTTTTTCAAAATTTTGAGGTTTCTTTTGTCTGGTATCAACGGACGTAACGGATATGGTTTCGTCACCACGCGGTGTTCCAAACCAGTACCAAGAGGTGAACGGGAAATACCAAGGCATTGGCAGACCTATTTATTTATTTATTATTAGTGCCAAATGTATTTAACATCTTATATGTAATTTTTGTCATCTCAAGTTGAGATTCTCAACGAACCGTATTCTCCTGGCCACACCCCCTCAATGTACAGAGCTAGAAGGAGATACAAAATCCCATCCACAAACAAAACGATGTTTACATCCAAGAAACTCCAATTGTCATCTGGAGAAGCCGGATCCAATAAATTGCTCCATTGAATTCCAGCTCCAGTCCCCTCCCACATTGCAATAATCTGGCAACCAAAGGACAGACCTGTGTTGCTCAACAAACTGGTCGTAATTTTTGTGCTTTTGCTTAAAGTATCGTATCGTTGTTGGAGAAAGGTGTAGGGAAAGTAAGACAAGAAGAAAATGACTCCAGCCGCAGTTGCAGCAGAGTTGGCTGAATAAAAGCAAAATCATAATGTTGGTGATAAAACCGTACAAAAAGTAAGGAATATTATATGGAATAATGGAAATAAAACTGTATTTACCTGTTGAAAACATTGTAGAAATGAAGAAGCTCAATGTGACCATGCTGAAAGCATAATTCATGAGAAAAACAAAAAAGAGGGTGCCATCCGATTCGGTCAGAACGGCTAGTTGTCCACCTTTGTAGATTTTGATCTTGATTAAAATGACCATGATGATGATAGAAATGAGAATAAAGAAGTATGATTTCAGGAACCAAGCAGCCCAGTGCAACCAATTGGGAAGGCCCATCATCTTCATTGATTCCTAAAATTGTAAATTGGTATACTACAGATAAGTCATAGTCTTATCGAAGCGAATTGGTTAGTAAGATCTGAAATATTTTCACCTTCAGACGCTTCTCTTTTTCATGGGCAATGGATTTCGTTATGTTGATGACCGAGTAGATGAAACTAAAAACTAAAATTAGAGGCAAAAAATTTTGCAAAGCAATGAGAAAGACGTCATCTATGTAAGGAGGATATGGCATTCGCTCCAATTCAACGATCTGATCAGTATTTCCATTCATAAGTTTCCTAATGGATGTATCAACTGCATGTTGGAAGTACAGGTACCCTTCTGACCAATAACCTGTATAAAAAAGGAAACAATTTAAAAGATTCTCTCGGAAAAGGGAAAATTGTTATATTATTTGAATAATTGCTGACCAGGCTCTCCTCCATGATGCTCTTTTTCATAATCTTCATACTCGGATAGATCCATACTATCTGGAGAGTCTCTGGGCCCCAGTATTTGGAAAATTGGATACAGCAACTCAGTCATCCACCTTGGCTATAAAGTATGCAAATTGTTAATTATTTGCAATCTAATGTCCGTCAGAAATATGAAATGAACAATATACTAACCTCCTCAAAGTCATCGCCACTTGAGGAATGTTGTGTTGCAGGAAATCGCAGCGAGTACTTTAAAAATTAAAATTACCAATTAACACCACCTCTAATGACCCAGGTTGCTACATATATTCACCTTGATATTTTTGACCTGTGTCCAATCTCCAACTTCATGCAGACCGCTATTGAAAACAATCGCCGCCAATACAGGGTTTTTGTTTCTTTGAGTAGCGTTTAGACCGCCGCAACTTGGATAATTACCCGTTCTATAAAACTCTAGTAGCTGATTCTCAGTTTCATAGCCAGTCACTGCGTATCAATAATATATATTTTAGAAAGGGGACGTCGATGATATATGTAACCAATCTATACACGCTTTGTACCGGTGTAGTTCAGCTCGCCCCCTGAGAAGAACTGCTTAAACATGGGGTCTTCCTCCATCAATTGTCGCGACAAAGAATTGGTCGGCGCATACAAAATTATACATCTGTTACCCAAAAGTATTAATAAAAATTAAGCCAATGAATAATGAAAATGTCAAAGTTCAAGTTATGCTTACCCTTTAGGAACACTGGTACCATTTGGGTTGTTTACATCGAATGGAACATATATTGTTGGCTCGTCTATGTTGTCTGAACTCACGATGCCTCGTATACCCACAAGGACCAATGTAAAGAACAGTGGAACAACCAGCTCCATCACCGTTTGAATTTTATGACGCTTTTGTAAAACATAGTTCTTCCACAGCAAAAGTATGAATTTCTGTAGACCGGTCGTCATTTTGTCGACTTTCCTCCTCAGAGGTTCCCTTTTTTGAAAATCAGTTAAAGTTTGTGTCACAGAATTGCAGCCGACAACAATAATATGACCAAAATTCTCAGAGGCCTTGCAGCGATAATTAAGCTGCGATAAGTCGGAGTTGAAGGGCTTTGGATAAGTTGAACTGCTCAAGGTTTGACCAGTTGCCCGACTGATGAAAGAATTGTCATGCCTGGAACATGGAACATGAATTTGTCCAATGTCTATTATACTGTCCACTCAGCTATCATCAAGTTGAGGTACCCTCTTCAACATTTTTTCTATTCTTACGTCATTATGTAAATTACAATAACTGTGACACCCCACTGAATCATTTCATTAAATGCGAGCTTATCTTACCATGCTGATAAAAGGTGTTATCTTTTCATTTCGAATTTGCACATCAACCAGAAATATATATTGGATGAAATGAGTTTAGTAGTACAATAAATGTTCTGGTGCTAATAATATACAAGGTACGGTGCCGTGAGTAATGCATTATTGGGTTATTACGTTACAAGATAAGATTTGATGCAACATAGACAATTAGCCAAGTTCACCTGTCTAAAAGTGACAACAGCATAGGGAACAGTATTATTAACAAATAATGTAGGGAGGGAGAGTTATTAGTCAATTTGTTTGCTTACATGATGGTGCAAGATTGTGATTATTTGCAAAGTTTAAGGTCATACTATTAACGTATAGTCTCATAAGAATCATACATACATGCACAACAGGGGCATATGTATAGGAACAGTCATTTATGATTCTGCAGTCAAGTAAATAAATACACATTGTGGGTTTATGAGTCGAGTCCCGCAAGGCCCTCGTTTGTAACAATTTCTTCAAGATAAACTTCTCGCCAATTTTACCACCAAATATGCAATATTAATTGACAGATTGTTAATGCTCCAGCCAGACCAAACTAAAAGTGATTGAAAATATTGTATGACATGACGAGTGTCATGTCCCCCACGACAATGTTTTGCAAATGGTTCAAATATATTGACTGTTTTAATAATGAGATTTCAACTAGATATGTGATCCAACAATCCAACTTACCCATGCATTTGTGTCTACTCATGCACACAAACAGACGCGGCCAGTCAACAGTCCTCCAATTTCAAGAGGTCCAATGCCAATAGTAATGTGGTACGCGTAGTTCACTTTTTGCATACCTTACCTGCAATGTTGATAAGGTATTGCTTCTGAGTCATTCTCATTCTCAATGCAACACATGAGAATGCGTCAACTCAAAATACTCGTTGTAATAAAATTGTACTAATCAATTGACGCAATAAGGGAATCTGAACCCCGAACCTAAATATTATTACAATCTAAATGCAACACAACATTCTCAGTTAGCAACCGGAACTCAAAAGTTTGGTCGAGCTTTATTGCTAGCTGTGAAAATTGGCATCATGAAACTATAAACTATAAACCAATGAAGCATATGTTTTTTCTAGTGTCCATGCTAATGGGATGTTTTGTGTTACAAGGATGGTTGGTCAAAAATGTCACACTTATTCCTCAGTTGATCGATATTCGATAGGAATTTATGCAACTTTGCCTATACGAAATTGATTTGACATTTTTACAGGTTAGAATTTCAATCGATATTCATTCATATACATTGTCATTTGCCCCGATGAGTCCACTATGTCTGCCGTGTCATTATTTGCATGTTGTTTATATATTATTGATTGCACCCATCAAGGTCACGAATACCGGTTATGAATGTTTCTAAAACAAAATCTTATGTAAAAATGGCATCCTAATTATAGAGTTTTCTAAGAAAATTAAAAGAAATGATTCAGTATTCTTTCGACATAAACATAAATGCTCGCTTATTTTTATTTAAATTAGTCATTTTAAGTTTTACTAAACATTGACAGTAAGAAAGTTCCTTGTTCTTTGTACCCAGCACAGACAGACTTATATCTGTATGCAAGGAATAAGTAAATACAAAAGCCTTTTCTTCCTTCCTGATGACACATACAGTACAATACAATATTTCAGTAATTACATGCCATGCATTCATACGGATAAAACACACCATAGGATAAAGTGACATATTTCATCCATACAATTAACATGACTCTAGAACCCCGTTTTCTTCATCCATACAATCTGACCAAATACTATTATGTGTTCATATTAATTTATTTGTTAACTTAAATACTCCCCTTCTTCCCTTCCTCCTTAATCCCCCATCACCAAAACCAACATGCATGCATGCAATAAAAGAATGCTGTATTATGTCATTTGCTAGAAAGCCATTGCACATTGACATCATATGCCACAGTGCCGAAAATGAATGGGTTGATAAGCTGGGTGAGCCGAGTCCAGCCGCAGCCTAGTTCACCCTACCACCAATTACGCAACTTTATACTCATCATTAATCATTAATTATTATCCCCAACTAAAGAAATCATAGGATTTATGTAACAACTACATTATGTATGTATATAACTGCCTGCAATGTAGAATTGAACTGCATGTAATTTAAATTAGCATCCGAGGATGATTGTCAGTGGCGGTATAATGTTGTGGACAGCGATGATGTTGATGCAGCGCTGGACATGGGCGAGTTCGGCCCTGATGAATAAGTGCGGGTAGAGGAGGTGGCAGTGGTGGTGACAAAACTATTCCGGGAAACACGAACGCTGGGCTTGGCAATTTCCTTCAAGTGGAGAAACTTCCGATTTTTCCTCCAGCCAGAGTTCCGGAAAATGCAGGCAATCAAGTGTGTCGTCGTGGGGGACGGGTAAGTGCGGATTTATCCATTTGTTTGTTATCCATTCAAAGGTGAAAGGGTGGTTTGATGGTTTGTGAAGAAGAAGAATTGTACGCACACACTGTCAATTAACTTATTGACTTGAATTAGTGAGGAAAGTGAGGAGTAGTGAGTGGGTGTGTCTGTATTATCATTATTGCAATTCAATGTTTTATTATTGTTTTTAGTGCTGTGGGTAAAACATGTCTTCTCATCAGTTACACTACAAATGCGTTCCCCGGGGTGAGCTCCTTAAACTAAACTTCATAATATTAATCAAATGTGATACTTGACATTTATTTATGACTTATTAATCCTGTTTTATTTTCCAGGAGTACATTCCAACAGTTTTCGACAATTATTCTGCAAATGTGATGGTGGATGGAAAACCGATAAATTTAGGTCTGTATTATGCAAAATAAAACACAAAAATACAATAATATTTTGTACTGACATATTGCTCGCTGACTTTGCACATGTTATCCTTTCTTTTTTATATTTATACAGGCCTTTGGGATACAGCCGGGCAGGAGGATTACGACAGACTTCGCCCACTTTCGTACCCACAGACAGATGTCTTCCTCATATGTTTCTCTCTCGTAAATCCGGCCTCATTCGAAAACGTCAGAGCGAAAGTGCGTACAAAGACTTTCTCTGCATAGGTGTTAAATTAAATGTGTTTGTGTCTTATTTACAGTGGTATCCGGAAGTTCGTCACCATTGCCCAAATACACCTATCATATTGGTAGGTACCAAACTAGATTTGCGAGATGATAAAGTGACAATGGAGAAATTAAAGGAAAAAAAATTGGCTCCGATTACGTACCCACAGGTAAACATATTATTTTATGTGTAAATTAAAAATACTGAAACACATCTTCAAACCAAACCACTTGGATTACAGGGATTGTCCATGGCGAAAGAGATCATGGCCGTAAAATACCTAGAATGCTCTGCTCTAACACAAAAAGGGCTGAAAACTGTGTTTGATGAAGCAATTCGGGCAGTATTAGTAAGTTTATAAAATAAAATACGCATGCACACTAGCTAATGTAATATAATGTAGAGGCTACAATAATTTGTGTTGTTCTTGTACATTTCAGTGTCCAGTTCCAAAGCCAAAACAAAGGAAATGCACTATTCTTTAAACGCACGTTTTATTTTATTTTAACTCGGAATTTGTGTTCTTTGATTTGCTTAATTACTTTTTCTGCTTATATTACATTATAATAAATGCACGTTTCGTATAACATGATAAATACTCGATAAATTATGGATCGTGTTCCTTATATAAATTGTCCTTTCTTATACTTGTATTAGATAATGCCTTATTGAAACTACGGACTATTTAATAATATTTTTAACTCAAGTACAATTCTGAGACATTATTCAACACTGATTACACTAAATTATAAAAAAATATATATATTGCATTAGTTATATGCAGAGAAAAGAGACTGTTTTTGATTCACTTAACAATTACAGCGTCTAAACTACCAGATATATATTAATATCAGGTGTCCTGTTTCTCAACGCTCACATCAATCACATCGGCATCAGACGAACTGTTTCCGCTAGACTGAAGGTCTTCCCAAAGTTTCCCGATATCTGTAACCAATCCACGGTGGAACCCAGTCAGTTGGATTTCTTCCGGAAATTGAAATAAATCTGCATCTGGACCACCAAACTGTATGTGCATGGATTCACAAAGTTCATACACCCCTGTCGCATTGAGATATCCTTGAATTCTGAAATTGCTGATTGAATTGTTTCTCAATATATAAGCCAACATCTCCAGGCGTTGTGGCACACTCGTTTCATCCACACTTTTGCGGTTTAGACTGTTCATGGAAAATTCTTTGTCATTAAAAAATACAGATTCAAATATTAGTTTTATGGTATACAACATGGCTTGCCTGTAATCGATTTGGAAGCACCGGAAATTCTTTTTCTCAAGAATGTGAGTAATAGCTTGAAGAGGTACGCCCAGATTTCCTTCAATGCCACAATCAATCACTTCCAATCTCTTCAACCGTCCCCACCGACCACTACAAATTATATTTCCAATGGATTTGCTTTCAATTTTAAGTCCATTGATTCGAAGATTTTCCAGATTTATCGGAAGTAATTTAAGATTGAGGATGTTAATATATTTATTCTGAAAATCATTATCATCCACTTCTCCCTCCAAGTCATCTATGTCATGATCGTCATCTTCATTATGTTCTTTTTTTCCAAGAAGACTCAGCTTTTTGAGATTACAACAATCTTGCAAAGTGGCACAGTCCACATTATCTCGAACGTCAATAATCAATGTGGTCAGGGTGGCTTGATTGGCTTGAATAGTTGTTCCGGGGAAGGGAATTCGGTCTCCAGTGAAAATCAATTTTTCTAATTGAGCTTGTTGGATAATAAAATTGATCCACAAAGGTTGACTATCCTGAGGTTCATATAATCCAATGTGGATTTCCTTCAGAAATACTTTCTTCAGTTGATTCGAACTGAAGGCGAGGTTGCTCAAAGAAACGTGGTGTTCATGATCAGTTTCTTGGCCTTCAGAACCAACAACAATGAAATCTTGATGATAGCAAAAACTTTGAACAGATTCCGAATGTCTTGCCAAGAATGTGGAAATTGCAGACACTATGTCATTCTCCTTCTCAAAACAAAGCGGAATGTCTACAATTAGTGTTTCCAAGTGTGGGAAAGTGTTTTGCTCCAGGAGACCCACAGTTACATCCAAGACTTTGCTTATTTTAGCCAAAGATTCCGGCACACCAATATTCCATGTTCGGCCTAGACCATATGAATTGATTACGAATGTCCTCAGGTTGGGAATGTCCATGATAAGTGCGACAGTGGACTGAATACTAATCAGACTGGAGAGATGGAAGTGAATACCGCTTAGATTCTTGCACATCAGGATGAAAGCACCAGGAACCTGAATTGGAATGGTTCCAATGAAACACAGTTTTCTGACGTAATCAGGTGAACATGATAATTTTTCTTGAAGTCCTTCCAAACTGATGACAGGTACATGGGCGCTAGCATCCCCGTGGTCATGAAGAGATCCTTTTAGTACTGATGGTGATGAGGGCTCCTGCACCTCCTCAACTCCATTATTAAAACTGTCATCCTCGTTATTATTATTAGCATTTGAACCAGCTTCTGAAATATCAAATGTGCTGACGATCTCATTCGTATAGTGCAGGAGTAGGTCACGACTATTTGCTTGCACTTCCTTGACCTCTATGGTTCCTCCAGTTCCTGCGACCAAGAAAACCCCCAAATGTTTATCTACAATGACACGCCATTTAGTGCAAACGTTCCTGAGTCGTGTAATGCTGTCTTGATTCTTAGGGAGATATTCAAATGTTTTGGCCACCATCTACAATTTGCATATCATTAGTTTATTGAAGACTTTTGTAAATTTGGGTGAGATATAGATTGGTCAGTACTCTTTACCTCATCGGGCAAATCGTTGACCCCGATTGTGTTCATTTTGAATCACCAAAGTTAACTCAATATTATTCACCAAATTATAAACCTATTATCTACACAAACATTGTAACAATAATTATTGCTTTAGTCGAACAACGAATAATAAAAATATAATTTATTACTTACTACAAACCTCAGTCTGATATATGGGAAATATAAATAAACACGGCGTAATAAATAATGATTTTTAAATGCAGTGAAATTGAGTGAAAGCGCTGACTTTACCTCATCGTCACAATAGAAAGATAAAATTGCGAGGAGGACAAATAAATTTACTTTTACGGCGTCATGCGAGTTTCCACGGTGTCGGTTTAGAGTGGTTAATCATGTAAAAAATTAAATCGAGGGTTTTTGATGAATGAGATTTACAAAAATTGTCTAATTAAATCTTTAAAGATTTATAGATTTATATCTTTAAAGGTTTACACGAAAAAATAACACTTATGATTTCCACCACCGATAAGCCGATAACATTGAATTATATCATTTTTATAAAAAAAGTATAACTTGTTTCCAAGGGCAACCCGCAAGTGTAACTCATACCTTACTCTGATCAACAATTCATTCATTCATGACGTATCTATAATTTTGATTCGTCGCTACCGTTTCTAAATTTCAAACTTATTGCAATGCTGCTGCATTCTTCTTCTGGTTTTAAGTAAATAAGACCTGATACCACAGTTTTTTGATCAAGATAAAATTTCTTGTCGACAATCTCAAAATGAAAGCAAAGCAGTTTATCCTCCTTACAATTAGCATAGCCCTTATCATAGAAAGTGGAAATGCTGATGACATTGACAGTGAATTGCAGGAAATATTCAGCAATACCTATGCATATTTTCAAAATAACTCAGAAAAACTTGAAGATTGTAACCCAGAAGCAACTGAGAACACACTCAAATTTCTTAGTTTGAAGGATTTGAAGAAGGATGGCTTGACTGAGAAAGAGACTGGAGGATTTAAGGTGGACTGCTCCCTGCGGAAAATAGATCTGACCAAACTTCGAAATTTCTTGTGGAGTAAGAACTACTTTCAAAATCTTGGGAGTTTTCATATGATCAACGAACAAGACGCCAATCTGAAGCTGAACTGCTCCTCCAAGGCCAAGGACGATGAGAGTTACCTGTGGGTGGTGGCAGGAGCGGGAGAGAGTGATCAAAATAGTGAAAATGATGACGAATTCAAGAAGAAAAGATATACAGGTCGCTCGCTCAACGTCGCTCCACCTTTGGGTTATCGCTACTTCCGAAAATACACTTGTTTCTCCACTGCAAAGAAGTGCTCCCATGAATTTTATGTCGTGACCAGACCGTACCCGAAGCTTGACTTTCCTTTACAAGCTCTGGAGGGAGGCGAGTTCAATTTCCGTTGCTCAATTAGTAACTGCTCAACGGTAGGATGCAAAATCAAAGATAAAAATAACGAGCCCAACCCACAAAACCCCTACAGCATGCAATGGAGAGTTCCTCACAAAATCTTGAAGAATGACAACTATTTGAATTTAATCAAAGAAAACTATAACTGCACCGATGAGACTGGAGAAGAGGTAGTGAATCCTGTTTATTTGAAAATATCGAACGAAAAAGGAGATAAAATCACCAACAACTGGGATGCCGAATTGTTCGACGCAAGCGTATGAATTTAATAATATATTATTACTTGCAATTGCTAGCAAATACAAATTTTTGAAATTTGAATTTTCTACTGAAGGCGAAGGCGGCCGAAAAAGACAAGAAACTTGATAGTGTTCTTAGCATCCATTTTACGATTAGAAACCCTTCGAAAGAAAAACATAGAGGAAATTACGAATGCTTTGTCATTGATAATAATGGTAATTATTTATAAAATTTTTTATCGGGTATTTAGTTATCATTAATATTGGTTTCGTAGGAATTCCTTCGACTCCAACACGCGATACGCTAGTCAAACGGTTTTCAGGGAAAGGCAAACTTCATGTCCGTGAAATGATTATGACCATCATTCCCTGCGCCATCATTTTAGGAATTCTCTTTCTCATGCTCATTATTTGGATAGCCTACCGAAAACATGACAAAATGGAGTAAGTTGAAGGGAATCAAATTTTCCAGTTTGGACACACACGAACTTGTTTAGTATCATACCTTTTTTCATGCAGATATGATGACGGAAGTCCGTATGTGGAGCAGGATCGTGTGGCCCCTGCTGCTGAAGAAATAAGCCCTCAAGAAACTCCTCAAGAAACTGCTTCTGATAAAACTTAAAACGCCCTTGCTAGAATCCTAGATCCGTTTTTCCATAAATATTTCAAAATTGCATTCACCTTAGCCAAAAAAAGTTTGTGGAACGAATTGTTATTTTACGAGAAAAATACTACCTTATTATTGTCACCGTAAAATTGACACGACCGGACATGATTTATTTGGCATGATCGCAAAAATTGACACGATCATAATAATTATCAGTAATGACCGTTCTGCACACTCGCATCGGTGTATTATTTTAGCTCGTCAGCATGGAATAATTTTAAATTACATAAGTGATATGTATATGAACTCAATAATCCCTCATGCAAATGTCCTAAAAATATTGAACCACACAGTCCTCTCTTCTCTTTGAATTATTGTACAATGTTTACTGTATCCTTATCAAATCTAAACATCTAATGCAGTTTGTGTGATAGGATTAAGAATAAGCTGTGCGTGAATGTTATCATCACATACAAAAAATCCCGTGACTCAACATGGTCGTATGGATTTTAACAAACCCACTTTTCATAATAATCAATACTTGTTTTTAACACACTGAATTTTAATTAACCTCACCATTTTTTATTTAATTTTTTGCACAAGTTTAGTTTACCACTAAAATGCGATCCTCTATTTTATTTCTATTGACCTCATTCGTAATCACAACACATTTCGTCTCATATTCTGTGGAAGGAGCAAATATATTATTTTATTTTGCCGTATCAGGGTATTCGCATCGAATAAGCGCTTGGCCAATTATAGAAAAGTTAGCCCAATCCGGGCATAAAGTCACATTTTTGTCACCTTATGCTTCCAAAAATCCAGAACGGACTCATCCCAATATTATCGACTATGTTCCAGAGAATCGTAAGTAAAATATTTTAGTAATTTATTATTTTAATATTTTATTAATTATTTGATTGGAAGTGGCGAATGACTTGGGTGTACTGGATCTGGATTTTATTGGCCTTCGATTGAGGGAAGGAGTCAGTGCCATTGATAATCTATGGAATGTGTACTACAAAATGGCGTTCAGCGCTTGTGACGCATTAATGCACAAGCAAGAATTCCTTTCATGGGTCAAACGGTCTACCTTTGATTTGGTGGTCGTAAATGCAATGTATAACGAATGCGGATATGGATTGGTTCACAAATTCAAAGCAAAACATATCATATATTCCCCCACGTCTCACATGATGTGGTACAAAGATGCTTTCGGATATTCCGATGAAAATCTGCCTGAAATGCAATATCACTTCCCCTTGAACATGACTTTTATGCAAAGCGTTAAGAATGAGATGGTGTCATTGCTGTGGCAGTTCAGACGACATACGGAGACGTTTCCTGAAATACACGAAATACTTAAACGAGGACTAGAACTTCCGGATCTCCCAAATCTGGACTCCATTGAAAAGAATACAAGCATAGTTTTTACTTATACACATCCAAGTGAAGAATATACAAGATCGCTTCCTCCAACGTTTGTCGAAATTGGAGGAATTCATTGCACAGATGAGAGGAAACCGTTGCCAAATGTGTGAAAAACATTGGCAATAATCATATAATTATATAATTTAAATTAATTATGTTTTAATTGTATGCTTTGAGAGCAGGATTTGGGAAGTTTCATAGATTCATCTGGCGATGATGGATTTATTCTCTTAAGTTTTGGGACATATGCTGCAATATCAAGCCTACCTCAATATCTGCAAGAAATATTTTTTGGAGCAATTTCTAAAGTTCCAAATATTAAATTTATTGTCAAGTATAATGGGAAACCTATACAAAATTTGCCAAATAATGTGAAATTGGTTCAGTGGATTCCTCAACAAGATCTCATTGGTAAGCAGGCATAAAGATGAAAGCATTTGTTGCATGGATAATAATAACAATAGTTAATATTCAGTGTATACTTAATTAAGTAAAAAAATCATATTACGTTTTATTAGCACATCCGAAGATTAGAGCCTTCATTGGTCACGGAGGGTTGTTGGGGACACAGGAAGCAATATATCACGGAGTACCTATGATAGTAATTAATTTTCTAAAATAGTACGAAAATATCGTCAATATATTGATACAATTTATTCGCAGGTTTTGCCTTTGTTTGCTGAACAAGATTATCAAGCGTCACGAGCTCATCACAGAGAAACAGCCATAGCTCTCGAAATTGCAGAATTGACAGAAGGGATGCTATTGCATGCAATTTTAGAAGTTCTCAATAACAATAAGTACACCAACCTCATAGAATTACTTCGCATAGGTCTTCAAATAATCCCGAAGTTGTCCTAAAATGCATTTGCTTTATATTCCATCCCCGCAGATACAAGGATAACACCGTGCAACTCTCCAAGTATTTCAAGGACCGTCCGTCAAAACCTCTCGACGTTGCAGTTTGGTGGATAGAATACGTTCTTCGACATGATGTGTCATTTTTGCGACCAGTTGGACTTGAAAAGACTTGGTATGAAAGAAGAATGCTTCATATTTGGGGATTCATTTTCGGTTGTGTAGGGGTTATTACCACAATTATAATATTCCTTGTGTATTATGTTTCAAAGATTATCTTAAAAATGTTGAGAACAAAATTAAAATCAGATTAGTAATCTGTCTGTATGTCGAAATGCAATGAATTTTTTTGGTTGAATAAATTGAACTGAAGAATCCAACCACACAGATGAATTATTATTTGTAGGTTGGGCATTTCGAAATAAAATTTGAAAAGTAGATGGTTCTGTTTTGAAATCATGTAAAATCTTATGACATTTTCGAATTCACAATGATGAGTAGAGTGAGTATAATATGAAAGCTGTGTGGGTGCAATGCTCTCTGCCGACTTTGTGGAGAGGTTGGATTTGAGAGCCGGGCATCCACTTGGCCCAATAGAAGAGGGTGGAACAGTGTGGGCCAACTTCGCCGGGAGGAAGTCACAGTTTTTGGGTGATCTCAGCTAAACCCAAACCTAAACTAATCCTCCTAATAATCCTGCTAAAGCTAAATGCTACAACAGCAGCAGCGATTGTGCAGTCATCAGTGAAGTGACAAGTCACAACTGCTTCGTGATCTCGACTGCTGTGCACTGTGTACTGCTGTTTCAAAAGCAGTGAGTGCAACACTTAAAGTTTAAATTATAATTATTATAATAGATAGCAAGATAGCACAGAAATTCCCATTCTAAAGTGATATAATAATAATAAAGTTTAAATATTATGGCTTCGACTTGATAAGGGCGCAAATAGAGATACACTTAAATTGGGAAGAGATCAAGTCTTATTTCATTGTTATTGAATTATTTATTTTATTTATAAGGCATAAGGTTGAAATAATTATGAGCTAGTCAGGTTAACGATAACCATCTTCAATATTGGGTGGTAACTGCACCAGCGTATGTGTTAAGTTAAGGCCCGGTCATTGGATTATCGGATATTACTACATACTACCACAAATTAAGGTAAAGATAACTAAGAAACAAAGATGGTTCTTAAAATTAACGACCGCTAGATAATTGAAATACAAAGTTTGTTTATGCTACTCAGGATTGTTAGAACTTCTTATTATTAAAGACGGTGTCGCCGACCGCTAGAAAACGATGGCCTTAAACGCATCCAACATTTCATTGTCGACATCTGCAATGGAGAAACCTGCCGATCCACCAGCGGAGGATGCAATCAAGGTTCGATTCGATATTGACTTCATTCAATCCAATATACACACAGTCTTTATAAATGTATTTTATTTTATCAAGGTTGTGTGTCGGTTCCGACCTTTGAATACTGCTGAAGTCAAGGCAGGATCAAAGTTCGTAGGTAATGAGAAGATAGTTTGCTTGCAACTATTATAAACATACTAATTATTTATTTATTGGAATATAATTATTACATCATTTCAAATTATTTGTAGCCAAATTCTCGGATGAGAATTGTGTCGCTATTGGGGTGAGCATGACCATTCATTGTATAAAGTGGTGGATTGGTTGGGAATTACAAACAACGAATTTATTTTCAGGGCAAAGTGTACGTTTTTGATAAAGTGTTCAAGCCTGACTCCACCCAGGTTCGTACATGATATTATGATATGCTACCATGATAAATAGAGTTTTTATTCCATGCATGAGGTTAGATGATAAATATATAGAGTTTTTATTTCAATTGCTTAAAGCCTTTTGAAATTTTGGTTGATGGATACTGATAATTTGCCATCATTCCTCCCGTTTGCTTTGTTGATGGCATAAATAGCTGCCTGCTTTTTACCCTTAATCGCGGATGTCCCAATAGTCAATGCCCTTATCCGTCCCCTTTTGTCCTTCTACACATTGAGCAAAGTGCTGTGAACTTGAAGTAGTTTAGCTAAATAAGTAGAAGAATTATTATGCACAGCACAAATAGGGAAAACGTTTTAATTACAAATCAAATAGTAAATAAATAATGCTTTACCTTTATCCACAACCTCCTCTGGATTCTTCTTAACAATTGACAAGTCATACTGGGTAAAGAATAAGGGAACTCTAGGTGAAATGTCCTCTAATTTCAAATGCTCCCACATTTTACTGGAATAATAACATTAATATTGAAAACATTTGTACTCAATATTATTATTACAATACCATTACAATTTCTTACCCATCAATAGGTGCACTTATCGCCATATTACTGACTGATTAGATTTGTATAAAAATATTTAGCACCCGCAAGTAATTTAATGTTGTTCTTTTACATGCCCTGCTTCTGAACGGAATTTACTCTTCTCCAGGAAAAAGTGTACGACGACGGTGAGAATACAACCATTTCTAACATTGAATTTATATATTCGCATAAGATTTTATGTAACGAATTCTCAAATTTCTGTTTACAGCTGCCAAGTCTATAGTAAAAGATGTACTATGCGGTTACAACGGAACTATCTTTGCCTATGGTCAGACATCCTCTGGTAAGCATGTACTACAATTATCAAAAAATGTGCAAATAATAAAATGCGTCCTCTAGTAAGCCATATTAAAGATAATTACCATTCGAAAATCTAATTATTATAGGCAAAACCCACACAATGGAAGGTGTCATGGGCGATTCTGACATGCAAGGTATAACAACGCAATACATCACCAGCGTTGGACAATGTGTAGTATCAATCAAAGCAAAACGAAATCCGTGAACTAATTATGATTTTGTTGCAGGCATCATTCCCCGAATTGTGAATGATATATTCAAGTAAGAACTGTCGCTAAACTCTTTTGATTGACTTAAATACGAATTTCTTATTATAAATATCTGATGACGTTTTCACTTTTCACTTCATGTAGTCACATTTACTCTATGGATGAAAACCTAGAATTTCATTTAAAATGTTCGTATTATGAAATTTATTTGGATAAGGTTTGTGCATTGAATACGTAAAATAAATATGTAAATGCAAATACTAATATGCAAGTAATTATAGATTCGAGACTTATTGGATGTCACCAAAGTTAATCTAAGCGTGCATGAAGATAAAAATAGGTGAGGCTTTAATTTTTGTAAATTTAGAAATTTAATCGTTTTACTTCCGTTTACTTTAGGATTCCTTATGTGAAGGGTGCAACAGAGAGGTGGGTGATACAAATTAGTTAACACACATTACTATATATTTATCTCACAATCGAGTGATTGGCGGAGGTGGTATGGATTATTTGGTGGAATTTAGTATGAGTTTTTAACGAATTTGTTTAATCTTCTCTCTCTCTCTCTTTCTCTATCTGTAGATTCGTTTCATCTCCAGAAGAAGTTTTTGAAGTAATTGAAGAAGGGAAATCTAATAGGCATATAGCAGTAACAAGTAAGAAATGTTTAACTTGTTACATGTGTAATATTCAAAAACATTCGGTTAAAGCCAAAATGTGAATTATTTCAGACATGAACGAACATAGTAGCAGAAGTCATTCTGTATTCCTAATCCATGTGAAGCAAGAAAACTTGGAAAATCAGAAAAAATTGTCTGGGAAGCTGTATTTGGTTGATTTGGCTGGAAGTGAAAAGGTTTCAAAAACTGGAGCAGGTATGATCTCTACATTTTGTTTTATGTTGTTTCTTTAATTTAATTGTTTCTGTTGCAGAGGGCCAAGTTTTAGATGAAGCTAAAAATATTAACAAATCTTTATCGGCATTGGGAAATGTAATTTCGGCTTTGGCTGAAGGCGTTGTACGTAGCTTATGTCAATTACGATTGTATTTGCCTTTCCAGTGTATTTATAGATGTGTATAATATTTCCCCTTAGAAATCTCATATACCTTATCGGGACTCAAAGTTAACCCGAATTCTTCAAGGTGCGTATTGCGTGAAGATATTCCACTATTTCAGATAAGCCACCTCCTCAATACTACTCAAACTAATAACAATTTTAAAATCACAGAGTCGTTGGGAGGCAATGCAAGAACTACGATCATTATTTGCTGTTCACCAGCCTCATTTAACGAATCAGAAACGAAATCTACTTTAGACTTTGGTCGCAGAGCCAAGACCATTAAGAACGTTGTCAGTGTAAATGAAGAATTAACGGCTGAAGAGTGGAAGCGTCGCTATGAAAGAGAAAAGGACAAGGTAGCTCGACTTCGAGGAAAATTAGAAAAGGCGGAAGAAGAGTTAGAAAGGTGGCGAAAGGGTGAAACTGTATCTGCTGAAGAACAAGTGTCATTAAAGGATGAATCCACCGCTGCTCCTACACCAAGTGAACCACGTAAGATACGAGTACATTAAAGTATTGTATTTGACATGTCAAATTGTGATTTTTTCACAGCACCACAATTAGCTCCAGCGAAATCTGCAATGGTTGCATCCGCAATATCTTCGGATGAACAAGAGAGATTATATCAACAGCTAGATGAAAAGGATGAAGAGATTACACAGCAATGTCAAATGGTGGAGAAATTGAAAGAACAACTCATGGAGCAGGTAAGAACACATTGACATATTTACTCGATTTCATGTACAAGGCTTTTATGAACCAACAGGAAGAACTTATTTCAACATCAAGAAGAGATTATGAGAAACTTCAGCAAGAGATGTCCAGAATTCAAGCTGAAAATGGTAAGTATTGTTGTTTAAAATATAATTTATAAAGCAGAATATATGGGGTCGAGAGGGCTCGTATACAACAAAAATCAACGCATACAAGTTACAATTAAAAGTAAACGATAGAAATAGCCAGCGTATGTATGAGAAATACACAATATTATTTTTACTTAATTATTTGGAGCCCCACAACGTATTAATTTTTTTTACTATTAACTATTTCAGAAGCGGCCAAGGATGAAGTTAAAGAAGTTCTGCAGGCTTTAGAAGAACTTGCCTTGAACTATGACCAGAAGGCTGGCGAGGCTGAAGCAAAAACGAGAGAATTTGATGTTCTAAATGAGGAATTAACCCAAAAACAGGTACTCCTGTTTTTTATTATTTCACGGCGATATTAACTTTGAAATATCGCACTACTACTACATGAATGTTATATTTGACGTTCGTTTCATGATTAAATTCTTCAGACTCAACTCAATGCTTCTCTGTCGGATTTACAAACGCTGAAAGATATGTCTTCCCATCAAAAGAAAAAGACCAACGAGATGTTGGCCAGTAAGTTTCTTGAATCAAGCCAAGTTATGAACTCTGAAAACAAAGGCGTGTATTATATGTCGTAATTTCAATTACTAGGTTTGCTGATGGATCTGAATGAAATTGGTCAGGCAATTGGTGCACCTCTCGTGGAAAACATCAAGCTGGGTGAGAAGGTAGAGGAAGAATTTACTGCTGCCAGGTTGCTTGTGGCTAAAACAAAAGCAGAAGTTAAAAACCTTGTCCACCGATGCCAGTCTTTGGAGACCACTCAAACAGATTGCAATAAAAAGGTGAGTGGTCATTCATAATATTCCCGTTCGCAGTATGGTAACCGATAAATTAAAAATTTTAGATCGACGAATACGAAAAGAACTTGGCAGAGTGTAGACTCAAATTGGCACAGACAGAGGGTAGAATCACAGCTTTACAAGAAACGTCTAAAGAAATTGAGAGTCGTAAACGAGCCTTGGAGGAACAAGTCGACTCTCTTAACCATGAATGCACTCGGTTGAGAGCACAAGAATCTCTCGGACCAGCAACCGCTCAAGCAGATGCCACTGTTAAAGATGCGTTAGAAAAACAACTCGAACAAAACAGGGAACAACATCAAAAACAAGTTCAGAATCTTCGCGATGAAATTGATGCAAAACAGGCCGTTATTGATCAGCTGAGAGAGTGGGCTTGCAACAAATTTTATTTATCCATAAAGTTGACAAAGTATATCACAATTTCTTTATTGCATTATTTTAGTACAACCCAAAAACTGGCATGCCAGCAACAACAGTTACAAGACGACTACGGGAAGTTGAAATCAGAAGAGTCTGATCGCAGCAGCAAGCTGCAACAGTTGATGTATGTCATCATTTTATTATTAATAACCATGTTGTAAAAAGGTTCCTTGCGCATGATTCGTTTTGCTTTGCTATAGATTGGCACAAGAGAAGCGAGAACAGGCACGAAAAGATCTGAATGGACTTCAAGAAACTGTCTCAAAAGAATTACAAACCTTGTTAAATTTGAGAAAAATGTTTGTAAATGATTTACAGAATAGGATGAAAAAGGTCATTCTTGTTTTATTGCATGAAATGGACAAATTTTGTTAATCCTTGTATTTTTGTATAACAATGTCAATGTTTACAGTCCGTTGGGTTTGAACATGCCAGTTTGGAAGTCGCCGAAGATGCTGGTGGCTCACTTGCCCAAAAGCAAAAGATCTCATTCCTTGAAACAAATTTGGAGCAACTTACCAAAGTGTAAGTATATCCAACTTTACATCTTTATATAGGTCAATTGCCCATTGCTGAGTTATTAAATTTTCTTATTGTAGACATAAGCAGTTAGTTAGAGATAATGCGGACCTGCGATGCGAATTACCCAAGCTGGAAAAACGCCTTCGTGCCACCATGGAACGTGTGAAAGCATTGGAAGCTGCTTTGCGAGAAGGTACACCCATGGTTTTAATACTTGCGTTTATATTAATTTTAAAAATCACTTTCAATCGGAATATTACTTGTTTATTTGCGAGAAGCCAAAGAAGGAGCAATGCGTGATCGAAAACGGTATCAATATGAAGTGGATAGAATTAAGGAAGCCGTTCGTCAGAAAAATCTGGCACGAAGAAGTCACGCTGCTCAAATTGGTAAGAAAGCATTACTTAACTAAAATTGTATGCCTAGCAGAACTTTAAATTATTATTGTTGTTTTTTATACATAGCGAAACCAATTCGGGCTGGGCAACCACAACATGTTACACATCCTGTTGGAATTAGAGGTGGCGGAGGAATGTCAGCTTCATCCATCAAAAATGGAGCAAGTATGTTATAGTATATTTTATGTACTTTCGTTTTAAAACTAAAATGAATCGTTTTGTAATCTTAATTATTTTCAGATGACTAAATGTATTCAGAAGTCTGAGGTTTCCTGGTTTATAAGAGAAAGAAAGATATTGTGAATTTATACAAGTTACCCATAACGGTATTATGTTTTATTATTATGATGACATGTGGTGGTGATTCGTTTCCAGTTATAGTGTTTCACTGTTAATAAGTTCATAGGGGTTCTAATATTATGTCCATTAATGCATTTTTAAAAATTGATGATTTTAGAAATTAGAATTTAGATTGATTTTTAGTTTCATTATACTTATGCAATACCAACCAATTTGTTGTACTCACTCATGAAGTGCTATTAGCCTAATCTAGTAAGTACTTTATCCTTATAATTTATCGCAAATTGTCGCTACTTCAGCATAAATAATAATGGAAAGCATAATATTTCGGGGTTCGATGGGTTGTTTGAGGTGATAACAACACTATCATCGTTCCTCCTTTTATCCTAAAGAAGTTTAATGAGGCGATGTATTTAGTAACGGCTTCAATAAGACTGCTGCTAAATATCTTCTTCATGAAATAAAAAGCTCATTTGGTTCACGCTCGCCTTAAATAATATTTGTATTTTATTCATTATACATAAAAACGAGTAATGTACATATATGTATGTACAAACAATGGAGGTCATTTTGTATCAACTCCTCGCCGTGACTTGAAGTCTGCACGGAGTGGACGGAGACGGAGCACAGCACGATGCTATTGACATTAGCATTACATAATGTGAAGCTTAAGTGAATATCTATTCGAAATTTTTCATTAACTTCTATTATGAAGGAAACTGTGTCAATGTTGATGAATTTATTACCGTTCTGCTACCTATATATGCTTAGCCCTTTATATTTAGTCCCATTGGTATTCAAAGTAATTTTCAGTCAGTAAGACAAATCTGATACGAATACATTATCTCATACAATAAGTATACGATACGAAGTCGAAAAGTCCGGCTCCTTAAATTTCTCTGCTTGGTCGGCTGAAGTCGTCATGTTACCTAATTTTCTGGATGTTGTTGAGGTGGATGAGATTCGTCAATGGTTTGGTCAAAAAGTGAGTAGTCGATGATTCTTTGTCCGGAAGGTGACTTGGTGTAGCTGATCTCTCGGAAGCGACTGCCCCATCGAATCTGGGATAACATTCATACAATAATACACAAGTCTTTTATACCGTGTACAGGATGTAAATCTATGCACACATGCCTCGTGTGGTGTATATGATGACCTCGCTTGCGTCATGAGTCCCGTAGTCTCCAAAACGCCTTCCAACACTACGACAATCTCAAATGAAGAGTTATTCTCCATGTGAAAATCTTTAGGCTGTAGATTGGCCAAGGGACTAGTTTTGTCAATCTCATGGATAATTGTGGTTGGCCAGAATAAAAGAATCTTATCCCCCTTTTCCCCATCCCCTTGCACCGTCACCTCTTGTTGTGAATGGCTTACCAGTTCACCTTCTGCGGTCACGCGTTTCCACACCACTTGGGCTCTAACGTGGGTCTCCAGTAGATGAGAAGTCCGGGTATCAGCGACTCGAAACATGAAATATCTGAAAAAAGATATGTTAAGGAACTGTATAGTATATTACTTATGGCGGTGTATTATTCCGTCAGTGGTGGTGAATTATTGAATTTGAAGTTTCGTTTCTGTAAGGATTAACCTTTTTCCATCACGATGACAAATGACTGCATGTCGACTGAATGCCAACGTCTCACTTCGTTTCTTGGGTCTGGACATTTTGAGAAACACGATTCCCACAACTAAACCCTCCAAAATGACCCCGACGATAGATTGGAGACAAAGAAGAAGAACTCCAAGACCACACTCCTCTGTCACATAGTGATTCCCATAGCCGATCGTATGTTGGGTTTCAACGCTAAAGAGAAAAAGGGAAGCAAACCCGTTTCCTACAACGCCGGTCACGCATGGAATGTGATCAGAGTTGGGTAGAGTTGTCTCGGGGTCTAGATCCCCATGTAAATAGGCAATGAGATACCAGAGAGTCGCAAAGACTGAAAAGATGTCATGAAAATATAATAATCTGTCAAACTTTTGGTTTTTTCGCAGCTTACAGAGCCAAGATCCAAAGTAAGTGATGAAGCAGGACATAAAAATCCAGCGCCATTTTAGTTCCAACCTACAGATTAAGATTAGATTTACGATTTATGTCAAATAATTGGATGGATGAGAGTACTTGGATAACTAACTAACAATGTGGTGAAAATATCCGAGGTGAACTTTCTCCTATGCTGGTGAATATTGACGGCGTAGAAGCCTCTTTGTCCATCTTTGTTCAGGACTCGCACATTCCTATGCCACGCACACGCACCAAATTAATCACCGTCTTACAATGTACCTTTGTATGTACTATATATATATAGATACTTACGCATTCGACTGCTGTAGAACTTTCCTTCGTCTCAAAAATCCAAATACTGATTTGTTGCCATCCTGTTGTGTGGAAGAGATGTCGTCATTGAATGAATCATATGAAGGGTCACGCACCCCCTCAGAAGGTACTAACACCCTTCTCTCCGTATCTTTAAACCAGGTCCAACGCATCCTTATCTCTGTATCTTATCCGACTCCTATATAAATGTAGACGTGGAGGAGGACCCTCGTTGTGCTTGGATGCGAAGAAAGTGCGTGGGAGAAAGTGAGCAGCAGTCACACACGGCTCATACAGAAAAGGATTTGACACAAGAAGACAGTCGCACAGAACTTTCTCCACATCGTCATACACCGCATCATCCAAATCCATCCCACATACTTATACAAACAGATACTGCTAGAGGCTGGATGGTTGCTGGAAGGCATAAAACATTGGGAGACAGAGTGTTACAATTTATTTATTGTGATCCCTGAATGGCTCTCTCCCCGGAGAGACAATCCCGTCCGTGTTTGTCCCGGCCTGTCCATCCGTAGTTTGGATAGTTGATTATACATATAATATGATGTTGCCCAACAAATGAATAAGCAAGCATCCTTTTTTATTATCATCACTCACATTCACATCATCCTCATTCCATGTGTATAGGAATGATGAAGCAGGTGAATTTGGGTTGAATGTTGGATCTATTTGGGGAAGAAAAGGTTCTCACGGGCTGTTTTTTGCCCCATGTACATATGAAGGAAGATGAAGAAGAAAAAAGGTTCCTTCTTTCTCATCTCATCAAGGGACGCGTGTCAGATGCAGTTTGCTCACTAAAATCAGGAGGGTGTTGAGCTCACCAAAGACAACGAAAGATGTAACAACTTCCAAATAAACCCATAGTACAAGATGATAAAGTAAGTAGAAAGAGATATGGATGCAATTTTATTGTGGGTTGGTTTTGGTTGGTGTTACTTGTTAAATTTAAAAAAAAGTAGACTCACTCACGAAGCAGATCTAATCGTTGTTGTTGGAGCATGCAGCCACTGTGAAGTTTGGTCATTTCCAGTATTCAATATAAGTATGACTTCTTGTTGACTTTTACTTGAACTCGGAATGAGATTCATATCACCCAAGGAGTTCATTTCTTCCTTCCGGGGAGACTTGAACCAAGAGAACCTTTAATAGAAATGTTCCTTCCGGACGAAGCCTTTATTACAGACTTTAAGCCGCTCGTCCTTTCATTGTTGCCTGGCGTTTGCTTTGTGCATGAGTTAGTAAGCGAGCGTATAAGTTCCGGAAAGGAAGGAAGGGACGACGACGTAGCAGATGCGAAGGGTTGCTGCCGTGTGTGTGTCGGAACGTGAGAAGAAGGGAGTTTTTTTGTCCCTGTCCGATCTGCAGCCAGCATTCCACCAGAGTTTCCCACGGTCTTTCATTGTTGCTCTTGAGTGGATTCCCACAGTCTGCACAAGTTCATCATCGTCGTCGTCATCATCAGTTGCTCTGTTGCCCTCGACCCATTCGCATCTCTCGGAGGAAAGATCTCATTTTCTTGTGTGTTTGTTTGTTGTGCTTGTTCTGTTGGAGAATGCGTGGAGACTCTCTCTTCTCGATGGACCCGTACAACGACAGTGACGACGACATGGGGGGTTCGGATAACGTTACGCCACACTCCAATAATAAAGCGGATGCTCGAAAGGTAAGAAAACACAGGAAGAATTGGAAGAATCTCATTTTGCCTCAATTTCTAATATTCATTTACTCCTTCTGCCTAACATTCAGTTGAAATGTAAAACTTAAACCCAAAAATTGTAATTATAGAGCAACAAACCAATTATGGAAAAGCGTCGGCGTGCGCGGATAAATAATTGTCTCAACGATTTAAAAGGAATACTCTTGGAAGCCATGCGTAAGGATCCTGCGAGACACTCCAAGCTCGAAAAGGCTGATATTCTAGGTAGGTGAATCCTACAATTTCCAACGTATTCAACATGATATAGACTTCATTTTTGAAAGCACCCACAACTTTGACACTCTTCGTTGAATACATAGACCTGCCATAATACTTTCGTTGATAATAAATTCAATTGCATATTATCTAATCCTGGATTTTCGATGTCATTTAAATCTAGAATTAACTGTGCGACATCTCCAAAACATTCAAAGGAACCAATTGGTAAGTTGTTATCATCATATGCACCTTTTTAGATAATAAATATAATTATAACCACATTATTACTTTGTATTTCAGGCTGTGGCAATGGCGACAGATCCCACGGTTTTATACCGCTTCAAAAATGGATTTTCTGAGTGTGCCTCCGAGGTACGTGTTTAATTCTATCTCATTCAATCCAATTGTTAATAATTTTAACATAATATGGCATAAACTTACCTGTTGTTGTACACTCCAGGTGGGTCGATATCTTTCCAAACTTGACAGTGTTGACGAAGGGGTTAAGACTCGAGTTGCATCACATCTTACCTCATGTGTGGGTGGATTGCAACAATCAAATCCCGTTATCATTGGAGGAAATAGGTACGGATCTGATGTCCCCTTTGTTCCATTTTCTCCACCCACAGGTGCACTAATTCCACCCTCCAACCTTACACCACCGGGTGACCTGAACAATAATAAAGAATCCCATCACATTCTTATCCACCGCCCTGTCCCCATAAACCCAGTGATGACAGGATTCAATAGTTCAACGCAGACCACAACAACTACCCCCATTTTGGGGTTGAGACCACCAAGTCCATCGCCCCCTTCATTGCCTGTGCATGGCGGAGTTAAAGTGGAGGATTGTAATACAAACCCTGTGGATTATTCGACACGACATGTAGTGAAAATAGAACAGGATCCAGGAACAAGGACAACCTCCTCCAAGGATAGCATGTGGAGACCGTGGTAGCGGGTATAATATTGATATATACGTCATCTTACTACAATTTTGTGATATTTTTAATTTGTAGTAATTGCACTGATTTTGATTTAATTTGCTCTCATAATATGTTATTTTTTTAGTTTATTATTATTATTATTCTTATATTAAATTATTGTTTAGTTATTTCTTGCTTTGTGGATAATAAATTCCAATCTATCTTCATATAATTTCAAAGTTCTTTTCAAAGTTTTTCTTCTTTTTATTTCAATTAATAACATGTTTTGGCAGCTATTTTGGTTTTTGTGATTGCTTCAATGATTATAAACTCAGGAGGGTAATATTTAGATGGCAGTGTGCAGCAGAAGTACCTTGGATCGGGATGGTCGGTCTTCATAGTCTGCATCCCCCTCGTCGTCATCATCTTCATTAGCAGCAGTGGTGGAAGGAACGTCACCCGTCTCGGATGCGTCTGATGTTTCCGGGGTATCCGAAGTTTCTGGTTCGGATTCCACTAATGGTTCTGTCACGGTCTCAACAGTAGCTGCTGCAGCTACCACTACTGGGATTGACGTAGTCGTGGGAATGGCAGTTGTGGTTGTCTTTACTGTCGTGGTTATATCTGTAGTAGGCAGTATGGTTGTTGTGGTTGTAATTCCATCAATTGTCTCTTTCTTTACAGCCGTGTTTGGAACGAGATTGAAGGAACCTGTCAAAATAGAAGCCAGATCCCCGGACAACGCTCCAGAAATTATTTGAGCTACTTGAGGTCCAAAATTGGGACCCTGACTTGGAGGTTCTATCTCTTCGTCTGTGTCTTCTTGTTTTAAAATGAGGCTGGATGCGTCATTCTGAGAAAGTCAGAATGATAATTTGTCCAACATTCTCAAATTTGGAAAGCAATAATAATTATTTACCTGTGTATGATTTTGTGAAGGATTTGCAGGTGCTCCAAGACCGATGGACTGTAAAATAAAGTGATTAATAAACAAACGGATTAGGTGCTATATTTCTGTAATACGAAACCCACCAAAAGTGTGGCAAGGAATATGGCGAATAAGGACTGCATTTTAAAATCGGAGTCTCCTGATGTGCTATTATGACAAAGAAAGTGCTGGAAGTTGACTTCATTGTTCTCATCTTAAATACGAGATACATTATTACAACACTAATGACAAAATAATTCTGTGATTGCGTTGATTGATACATAAAATAAATGAATAACTCCAATAATGGGACAAATAAATGGGGAAAAGTTACATTGGTGCAACATAGTAGAAAGTGGAGATTGAATTAGGATATTAATCATCATGTGGGTGATATTGCAGACATTGTGTTGCATAACTTTCTCCAGGAAACATGGAACAGAAATGATTGAATGTGGAATCAACATGCAATTGCACCATTGTATGTAATAGGTTGCATATGTATCTCATTGGTAGCATTAATTAGAAAGGGACTCACGCCTCATTCACTACCACTCTTTTGAGAATTCTATTTCAACCATCTTAACCCCCATTCAATCCAAGACTGAATTGATGTAAATGAATAAAGGTTGTTGTCAATTATATGAAAGAATGTAACCAAGTAAGTAAGTAGTAATCCGAGGGTGAAGAGTAGGCGTCTTAAAAATTCTACAAGGCCCACATCCACCCCATTCTCCATATTATGTATTTTATACATCCACACGATTCTTGAAATGTTGAAACTGCATGCTCAGCAGCTCACTCGGTATGGTTATTGATTACCGATATAAACATTGTGTATTATGCTGAAACTGGGAGCGCGTGTCGACTCAGTCTTCCTTTTCTAATTCCATGTGGTGCTTGTGAATGACCCAGAAACGCATAAAAATAAAACTCAGTAGTGGCAATAAAAATAACATCGTTTCAAATGTTGTGAATGTAAAGTGTCCAGTTTAGAACTATAGTTGTAGCGTCACATGCTTTAATTAAGAGTGGTGGTAGGTTGTATATGTGTTTAGCAATTTCCTGTGCTGGACAGAATTGCATACTCACTCAAAGTTCTCTCAGTGTTCATTATTATTCGCATAGGTTCGTTGTTTCAGCACATGCAAATGCAATCCGTTGGATTAGATTGGATTGCAAGTTATATAAACAAAACACCTTCATCCCATTTACAATGCAAATTTGCTAACTGTGAACTTGAGAATAAAAGAAAAGTGACATCAACTCCACACCAACTATATACGTACCACTATTACAAACATATTAATACAACAGTCATGCAAACTACTACAAATCCCCATTAGCATTAATCACCCTTAAATAGCATAATACAGAAACTAATCTTTATACCTAAACAAACCCAAATAAACTCTGACGCATCATCTCCCGACGTATTACACACATCTGGATTAGATTACAACTTTGTCCAGTCCAGTCTGTAGTCATCATCTTCTTCTTCTCATTATTGCTTGTCCTGTGCATATATTCA
>JAQFZJ010000322.1:0-34691 GCA_034695645.1 Folsomia fimetaria
TTTATTGTTCATCATGTATTAAATGGCAAAATCGATTTGTACAAATTTGTAAAGAACATAGACTGGCAAATGATGTATATATTTATGCACACCAACTTAATTATCTGTCGTCAGACATAACAACCCGTTTCAAACTTATTCAAAATTTCACTCACATTAGCAAATTGTAATAAACACTAATTTGTACAGTAATAATAATCATTTCAGAGCTCGCATACCATAAATAAATCCTGAAATGCATTCATTCCAAGAAGACCCTTTTATTTGATGCTTAAATTTTTAGTTGACGCCATCAATGCCTCTCGCTCTACATCTTTGCGGTTGGTGAGAATCATCGATCCGACACCCCCAAACACAACGCTACTTACCAGGGCCAACCCCTTAATAAAATCAAACCAAACAAATGTTAGCATGTTTTCGACCACTGTGTTGGCCTCGTCTAATATTATTTATTAAAAACTTACGCCTGCTCCCAATTTTAGTTCAAATAGTTGGCAACCATTTTCTCCTGTGCAATTGAAACCGTAAATTCGCACTGCAGACACGATAAACATTATTGCAGAAGTGGCCAGAAGCAATGCAGCAACAGAATGATAGATGAAATCCTTCAGTGCAGACAATTTTTCAAATATTAAACTGGTACATGCATCTATCCAAATTATACTCTTACATAAATTGCATTTCGTGTTTTCCAGTAAAATTCCACGCTGCGGCAATACATCCACAAGTTTATGATGGACATAAAAAAACAAACCGTGCTCACTGCCATCAAATAGAACTCACGCCACAAACTACGAACCTCATTTGCTGTAAATTTGTATCTATGCAATTCTCGATCTGTGGTGTATTCGGAGAGGAAATGTGCCAAGTAACTCATGAGCATGATGAGTCCAGCTAATATCTGCAAATTAATAGTGAAGCACAAAAACAGTGGATTAAGTTTAAATACTTAAATGAATATCATAAGAGTGTATATATGAACTTACGATTGTAACCAATTTAAGCTGCCCTGGGAGTAGTTTTATATACCCATAATTTGCCGTCATTTTGAGTCAAAAAAAGAAAACTGGAAAAAGAAAGGATCAATTTATTGAATAATGTGTTTGCAGCATATAATGTGGCGATGTCCAATTTTGTATTATGCATAGATTTGTAAATTTTTGTCGATGGGAATGTAATCAAAATCAGATAAAGATATCGAAAAATTTTTATTGAGACAATGCTTTGAATTTTTAATCTGTTATTTGGGTGATCTATAACCTTCTTCATTGATTCTGCTGTCAATTTGTCACAATATTTGTCAATTTGAGATGACATTGACTAATTCAGATATAATACCTATATTATAGTGGCGGCATGCAATGTGTCAATTCATATCCACTTACATGATTCAGAATATTAACTGTAAGTTTTACACAAAACTCAGAAAATCCCAATGCTCCAGGTACAATAATCTCCAAATTAGGATGTACGATATATTAACTTTGGATATTGTTAATCAATCAAAGTCAACCAATTACTTTTTCTATCTGCTGTTTAATGGTTATTATACACTATACAATACACTGGACGGGACAGGAGAGATCAAGATCTGAATAATCAATGCGGATTCATTCCAATTCCAGCCCACTGACCGTGAAGGTGAATACTGCATGGTAATAAAATGCATAGCGTCCCTACATCCACATAATATATGCCTCAGGATAGCTATCCTGCTCTCTTGTGCAAAGTGCAGTTCTTAGTTTTTAGCAAAAATCTGGTATTGTCTCGTAATAACCAATTGTAACTAGTTTGATCTTTGCAATTTATTGGCTATTTTTGCAGATCAGGCAGATGCCTGTACATCATGATAGGTACTTTACATACGTGCACAACAATGAATCAACATGAACAGTGCAGTTTGACCACCCAAATCAACGAATTACTTGCTTCTTATGGAGTGACGTTATTCAAGCATGTACAGACACGTGAAACATCCACGTTAATGTATTAAGCGGTTGCAGTCAATACAACCGGAGTTTATTTTGAAATGAATAGAAACGTTGAATGAAATGAGTAGAAATGTTATTCTATCACTAGTCTAGTTTACAGTTTACAGTTTAAATTGTCCATATTTCGAATCTCTGGCAAATATACTAAATGACTTTGTGAAAATTTGCGAGTACTTCAAAACGCGTCCCACTAAAAACAGCTATAACAATACATACTAATTCAATGTAATTGGGACACCAATGTTATAAAATTTTCTGATAAAATTGTATCACATAAAAATAAAATATGTATCCAAATAAATAAAAAAGGTAAGTTGCTTTCGTGAAAAATCTGCTAAGCTGCCATTTTGTGTCGTTTTGTGGCCTTTTTTTAAGCGAGAACATCTTTGCCATGAATGATAATATATTCCACGATTGTTGGAAGGTCCTTCAGTCTTATTACTTCACTCTCAATGTCCACGAAACCTGAAATTATTTAATAATTTTATATCTTATTTATTTTTTATCATTATAGAATACAAAAGTATATTTTAAAAAACCTTTCTTCCCGACGAACTTGACCAACTCGCCTCTGTATCGCCTCCAGCTTCTTACTAAAGTTTCCGAAAAGCGGCAGTCTCTTCTCAGAAACTTGCAGTTTATAAATCTATCATTTCCAAATTCGTATCACTAGATAATTTAAAATTAATAGATATAAATTAATTTGTATAATCACCGAATTGATGGCGTTTCCAAATTTTTTATGTGCTGTATGATCATTCAGTATAGAAATGATAATTACACCATATATGAATCTTAATTCTTACCTCGCGAATAATTGAGCGATCTGATGGATTAAACACGCAGATAGCAAATCTAAAACATTTAAACCATCAACTTCGTCGTACATAATAACATAATACAAAAGATACTACTGTTTGTTATGCATAGTTTAAATTACAAGCTGTCTTCGTCATTCGAAAAGTTGTGTCGCAAAGACCGAAATGAAAATCCAAGAGACTTCCCCACTTTTCTCCACCGCGACTTGCTTGCCTGAGTCTCAATGTGTTTTAACTTGTAGGTGATCACACAATTGTTGAATCTACCAATATATGTAATATGCCAATTATAGAATTGCCCACTAAATTCGCTTCAATCAATATGTCTCAACTTACCGTATTTCCAAGTCATCCAACTGCCGTTGGGTCGGTAAATTTTTGTCGCGGATGATTGCAGCAGTGCGTCCACTGTGTTGAACTTTCAAACTCATCTTCTATATATTTGAATATTATGCACACTCTCTGAATTAAAGCAAATTATTGAGGATATATAATCATCTGTGTAGCAGCCTAAATGTATTAATGTATTATAAATTGGTGAGTGAGTATAATTATTTTAAGTAAAAATAATGTGCGACACAAAAATGCTTCAGGCAGAGGCAGGCTGAAGTGTAAATTATGTGGAGGGAGCTTATCTTAATAGTCTAATCTTATTTATTACATTATCCAGGACAGAATCCAGCATCCAACAACGAGTCCAACAACTTTAATGTTTACTATTATTATTGGTTCTTCTACGCTGAGGTTGATAAAACGAGCTGCAATCATGCGAGGCTGCACATACAAGCATCCCATTAATATTTACATTTACATTAGTATTTTCTTAGATAATGGACTTTCGGTCATTAGCTGGAATTTTAGCCAGTCACCAGTGTTAATTTCATGTGCAACCAACTTTGGATAAACTCATCGCATTTCTTAAAATTCATATTTTATTGTTTGGAATTCCTTCAGTTCTGATTAATTTGTAATTTGTAATGCATCCATTCTTCTCGTGTTTTATGGTTTCTTGGACCCCAATCTGAAGACGGCGTGACGGCATTGAGACATTTCTGTCACAAAATTACAAAATTTTTAATATTCATCTTATTGGAATGTCGATCTATAAGTGACTGCACTGTCAGAAGCACACTTACCTTCAACAAATTTGAGCCAGGACTTGTATAAATGACATGAATAGCAAACATTGGAACCATTGACACCGCAAAAATTGCAAGAGCCCAACCACACGCTAAAACAGAAAAATCCGCACACATTTCAGAATAATTTGTGGACTCATAAATACGTTACAAATATTATCGTAAAATATCAAAGCAAATCAAGAGGATGGAAAGCTTCAACCACAAACTGTAACGTACTTAACGCGATTTCAGGAAATGGAACTCCACCATGTGTCAATGTGGTTGAGGTTAACAAAGTGTACGCCAAAATCCCCATTAATGTAACAGGAACAATGAATCCCCAACAAACTCTCCAGAACCATCCAATCTTCCTTCCTAGCATAAATTCCACATCTTCACAAAAATTATTAACCCCATAAATCCATGAGATTCCAATTATTTCCAATGTAGCCATGCAAAATATTACAAAGCCAGCACCAAAATGATCGACGAGAGTGATTAAGAATTGGCCTCCCTATTGCATAATCAAATGACAAATGCTCAATTTCATAAATGACGCACTAATATTAATATTAATAAGAAGCTTACTGGTGTAACATAAATCAATCCAACACAAAATCCTCCAAAGCAAATCACGCTTGTGACATAGAATCGCTTAAGTTTTGTAAATTCGTCACATATTACTGTAACAATCCCATTTGCTATTGCTGTAGCAGTCCCAATTCCCAGTGTAAGTAGCATTAAGAAAAATAAAACTGCAAATAACTAGAAATCTTGATAAGCATCTGGTTATGATGTCATATTATGATTGTATCCGACTCGAATTACAAACGAAATTAACATACTTGGGGTACGAATTCAAACTTGGAGATTGCATCAGGATAAGAGATGAATCTGAAATCAATCCCACGATTCTTGCATTTCATTTCAACCAATACAAGATGTTCAATTTTAATAAAGTGTGACTCACGCAAGTCCGGGTCCGCTCTTGGCCACCTCAGAAATATCCAGATTCAGTTCTTGTGCTAAATTTCCAAGGGTCGCAAATACTGTAAAACCTGCCAGAAGACTGGTAAACGCATCCAATATGTTGATAATGAAGGCATCTCTGTAATTTATTACAACAATGAGAATGTCGTTCCTGCTGGTACTTTCTGAATTAACAGCTAGCACAAACCTGTAAATGTTGTGAGAGAACGAATTGTACGAAGCGTTCATTATTGTAGCACCAAATCCAGTTGACAGGGAAAAGAAACATTGACAAATTGCTGCATACCACACCTGGTTGCGATAAAAATGGGCCATCAAGTGAAATATCACAAGAAAATATAACAAGAAAGCAACAAAGTAAATATGTAACATACACCTGGTTCTAATATTTTCTCCCATTGTGGTTTAATAAAATACCAAACACCTTCCCATGAGCCTGGAAGTGTTAATCCCCGCACTAACAGAATCAGAAGAACAAAATACGGAAATATAGCTAAAAAGTAGGACGCTTTTCCGGAACTTTTTACTCCATTAAATACGGTGAGAAAAACCAAACACCAGACAATAAAGAGACAAATTGTGAGTCTCCAATCTGGAAGACCAATTCCGTTATCAATGTTACCCAGCTCCATTGTTACGGTTTTCCTAATAACATTAAGGGACACCATTATCAATAACTATCAGATATTAATCAACTCTATGATAGTTGATGATAGTGGCCAAAGATTACTTGAAATAAAGTTCTGGAAGACTTTCCGTCATGTTTTCTCCACACACTTGCCATTCTGTGGCGCACACTGACCACGGAAGAATATATTGGAACGACTGGATCAAGTAATACATGGTGATCGCCATAATTGAACAGTAGTAAGATCCGCCGCATATGCTGGCAATTAATTCCCCATAACCGACACCTAAAATAAATAGGATTGTTATTCATACATGCACATTTTTGGGGAATGTAAAATGAATTTAAAGTACCTTTGAATAAGGGAACTATTCCCCATGCCTTTACCTGTCCATAAGATGAGAATTGCCCCCAGCATAGTTCCAGAAAATATAGGGGTTTCCCAATAAGGAATAAAACCACAGCGTAAGGAAGCAAAAATGCACCTCCCCCATTCTTAAATGCTGTAAATGGAAATCTCCACACATTTCCAAGACCAACGCTGAGAGCGATAGAAGAAAATAGAAATTCTACTGGATTTGACCTGGATAATGGGTTCACTCGGTCAATGACAGATTGAAGGAGTTTCCTCTGTTAATACGATAATATTTTCCATTACACATACCATTCATCACGATCTCTTGAGATCGGGTCACTTTGAATTACTGTGTCAGCTTTCATAGAGTTCTGAAAATGATTCGAATCCGCAAGTACAATTATTGAGGAATTATTGGATAGTTTGGACTATACGTAATTTCACAGTCTAAACAATTTGTAAATTATCATAAACCTTTTCATTATGCTTCTGCACGGATATCAAGGGAAGATGAGAATTCATTCTTCTGTCACCCTCATATTGATTGAGTTGCATATTATTGGATAGTTTCCCCATTTCCCAGATTTGAGATGGGTTATGTGATCACAGTCCTGAATTATCAGAGATTTAAAAACAGTTTAATTATACTTTGAATGAAAATGTAATTAAGAACCACTAAATGATGTATTGCTTTTATACAACTCAAGTTTTACATGAACACTGTGATCGTCTCGGTAGTACGATCATCGTAGCTGTGGTCGTTCATACCAATTTTGCTATAATTGAATAATGTCTAATTTAGATGTCTGGAATGTATTAGTATAAACGTTAGAGTAGACTCTAAAGTGCAAAACAAAGTATAGTACATTGCAGATATAGACAACAATCATCAGAAATTACTTAATCACAATATTTTTATCGGTTTCCCTTGTCCAATTTTTACTTTACTTTCACAGATAATTGCATAGACAAGAATAATATATGCAAACGTAAACATGCTACTTAGTTGCCGTAATTTAAAACAATTCGTTCACATTGTCCATCCATATAGTTTAACGTTGTAGTGATACAACAAGGATGTATTCAAAACATCACCAACTTTTAGAGTTAGGGCATTCTTTAATCAATCACCAGATATTAATCAGAATTTATTGACGATGCCAATTTGTAAACGTCATAATAATAATTACATTTACATATGAGTAAATGATTTCAAGTGGATCCACCATGAATCGCACGTGCTATGATTCACGTACAATAATTTATAATTCCTTGATTCGTATGCACGTGCACTCTATTGAAGTGTACAGACGATGTAAGGATGTTTATAATGTGGTTTATATTTTATAACATATGTATGTAGGTATTTTAATAATACATATATATATGTTACAAAAGTACTTAAGTTTGAATTACTAAATTTAATAATAATCAATTTGGATTGTACTTGGAAATTGTGCTAAATGGAAACATTTACGGTTAAAACCTAATCTAATTACGCGATATGCGTCATATAATATATTTCCCAGACATCAGTCGGTATGCCAAACAGGAAATATTTCCGAGTTTGTGGTTTTTGGAAAGGAAATTCCAATATACATTAAACGCCATTCTATAAAATGAATATTAGTAGTATTAGATTAAGCTTTTTGTCTCAGTTGACTTCAATCAAACCATAAACTCGAATTAAATTCAAAGTCAGAAATACTTCATAGGAAAATTAAAAAATTCAGTCAGATATGAGTCTGAATACACGCAACCATGTAAAAGGAGATCAGCGTCCATCCGATTACGAATACGCTTGTCTTAGCAAACACGTTTACACAGTACAGGATACAACTCTTGAAGTAGGCACCCAATTTTCGACTGCTTTTCACCAATGGACAATTTGCTTTGTAAGTGCCACCAGCTATTGTGGCTACTTTGGAGCAGTTTACGCATGCGAGGAAACAAAACAATATGTGATTGTACATCGAGGAACAAATAACTTTTTGGATATTGTTGAAGATTACGTTGGCGTTTTGAGGAATAAATGTTCTCGTCAAAAGTCTGAAGCATTTCGAGTTGTAGATCTGATTGTACAAAAAATACGAGTTAGCGGGAATGGCTATCATTTATCATTCACAGGACACTCTTTGGGGGCATTTTTGGCTGAGTTGTCAGTCTATTTTTCCACCGTAGTGCTAGAGTACCCTGATGTCAACGCTGTGACATTTGAAAGCCCTGGATCTCTCCAGTCCATGAAGTACATGAAGGCAACATGTTGGCATCCCTCAGACCTCAGATCTTCAAATGAAGAAAACCCCAATAAGAACGGAAGTGATGGTGATGATGATTCCAAAGAAAGCTCTCTTTCCTTTTCTGCCACATCATGGCTTTCCTCGCCATCATGGCACTCGTTACAAATAATTCCCCACAGTGCATCCTGTAACTCCCTCCGTTCTCTTCCTCCTTCCTCCGATTTTGACTTCATAATCAAACAGTTGGATATAATTTCTTACGTTTGCTATCCAAATATCATTAATACTTGTAATGAGCATGTAGGCACATTGTATGCAATTAATATTTGCATGGAAGAACATAAAACAAGCTGGCCCCACAGATTACTCAGCAGCCACAGCATTGTGGGAATTGTGGAATGGTTTCAAAAATGTATCACTGGAGATCAACGTTGTGTCAGGTTGTATATGGCTGACTGGCCCACAAAATATGTGGAATCTGAGGTCTTCTTCAAATATGCCAAATTCCAAGATGGCATGCTCAGTGTTGAAAATCTACTGGATGAGGCTAACCCATATCATTATTCCAGACCCAGTTTTAAAAGGAGAAAGTCATTAGTAGTGGAGTCAACCATACAATTTGAAAAATGGATCAAAAAGCAACGGAACAAGTTTATACTCAAGTTTCATGGGAACTTTAATGCTGTTCATGGATCAACCAATACACTCCCTATGCACCATTTGGCTCTACCATTACAACATTTTCTAAGTTACTTTCACCAGAAACGGAAATATATAATTCAAAAGCACTCAACACAAGAAGAAGAATTACGGAAATTTTGGAAGCAAACATGGAAAGGATTTAATATGCCAGGGAATGTACTGGATGAGTTGTTGTTATTCAATTTGGAAACAAACAAGTTACGTATTTTAGAAATAGTTTGTAGCAAATGTGCCGTACATGATTTTCGTACCTTACTTTCGATGTGGTTGGAAAAGACTGGATTCACCGTGGATGAGATTATTGATGAGGATTTAGTTTATGAAAATATGTGGAGATTAAGTATTTCCAAGAGTGGGAAAGAGGGGGTGTGGAAATAAGTTGGAGGTGTAATAAACCGATTATCGATAACTTTATATCTGCCTAATTTAATTTTATTACTTAAAGGCCTGGATAAGCTGTGTGACAAAGACCGTGTGTGAGAAATGGTCGTTTATTGTTTAATTACCCATGATAAACAAGATATATCATATCATGAGGCTTATTTACCTATATATAACACGGATTAATTTACACGATTTTAACGCATCATGATGAATTAATTAACGTTGAAATTATTCATTGTACAATTGACTCGTATATGTAGACCCTGTCAGAATAGAATTTTTATAATTCTCTGAACCTTATGTAATTTGTAGGTCGGTTATGACGTTATAAATATTACGTAAAATTTGATTCTACGAAAAATCGTCCATGATTTAATGAAATATACACTGTGAACCCGAAATTTGTTTGTGATGGAACATAATGAACTAAAATTAAGATTAAAATATCATGAATCACCTCAAATTATAATTATGTGTGGTATGTTGTATATATAAATATGCTGTAATATATGTTTGTTGGTGCTTTTTCATTTTATTTTACATATGCATTTACAGATAGATATACATACAAATTGTTGATATTGTATTTGTCAATTTTAATGTACATCAAATTCTGAAATTAAAACAACATTAATACACATATACAGGATTTTCTTTTAAGTTTATTAAAGGATTGAAAGGACACCAAATGCATTGCGCAATTTGCTTTAGCTTAATGTGATGGGAATAAGAGATGAACATCATCATGATTTACGTTATCCACACAAACAATTTCTTTTATTAGAGGATCCGATGATAATAAAAAAGCTATTATATTTAAAGCTGGTTGAGGTTCCCAACTTACAAAGTAATTTGAAGCATTACAGATATTTTGAAGAAAATATCCTGGAAATGGAATGCAACAATAATGTACGTCGCACGTTGCATTAATACAAACAGCATACGCATACGTACATACGTATTATTATACGAAATATACACTTTTTGCATTTGGTTTGGGTTGTGGAAATCCAGCTGTGTGTTGTCAATCTGCAATCAGAATTGGAATCAGCTGAAATTATTATTAATTAATAACAAATTACTCTAATATTTTAAGTTATATTGTATAGTCAGTCCTCATTACTTTTACTTTAACAAAATTTAAACCCTTTGAGCAGACTTTACTTTATTTTCAACAAGTTTATTTATTCCCTTGTGACTTATCACAATGTCCGTGTCTGATACGGCTGTATCTTTTTTTGAGAGGTTACCACCATCAGGCAAATATTTTTTGTATGTGTCCAGCACATTAGCCATAGTTGGGGGGACGGGTTATCTGCTTTACAAATGGGGGAAAGGACATCACCACGCAAAGGGACGTCATTTGGAGCGACGACGGAATACTGTGGAGTTGAGAAAACCACCTCAATTGTAAGATTCCGATTAGTTATTATTAGATGATACAAAGCTGTGTTTACTAATTATAGATGAATTTTAATGATTGTGATTGATAACTGATAATTATTTATTTTTCAGATGGAACACAGGTAAACTGAAATATTTAATGACAGCCCCACAATACCTTGACATGTAGGAAATTTAAAGTGTAACTCGTAATTTCCTTTCAGCCATTTTCTTTCCCGATTACCGGACGAAAGATCCTAATTCCAAGACGGCTCAGTTTTTGTGGTACTTTCGAGAGGCGAAAATAAGTATTCAGATTTGCATTTACAACTCTAGCCTCAAAGAATTAGAGGAAGCCATCTTTGAAAAGTTCAAAGATGGGTTGCTTGTTGAAGTGGTTGCTGGCAATGAACACACTGCTGTACCGTTCAGAAAGCAAGGTTAGTCTCAATATTTTTAATTTGAAAGTTCGGTGATTGATTTCTTGACACTTGGTAATTTTGATTTAGGAATAAAGGTTGGCGTATACCCTGCAATTGATTCGGAGTATTTGATGCACCACAAATTTGGTATGTACATATTATGAGAGAATTAATTCCAATCAATTATAGGGTTTATTCAATGGGTTTGTGATAATATGGATTTACACTTTTTTTACAGTCATTTTTGACAGTGAGGCTGTAATGACGGGATCTTTAAATTTTACTTTAGACGTAAGTGCATAATTACTTACTTATATGTATTTATTTGGTTTTAAAAGTCATTGAATATTTTTAAAAGGGTGTCACGGCCAATCGGGAAAATGTGGTGATCTCTACTGACCAACGCCATGTGAAAAAGTACCTGAAAGAGTTCTACAAACTGATGAAAGCTTGCGAAGACGCAAAAACAGTGTCATATGCGTCAGTACCTGAACAAAACACTGCGACGACTGAAGAAACATGGTAAAACAGAAGACGATCCACTTTTCTTCCGATTGAAATATCGCTTTTTGGACGTCACAGCCGATACTTTGTGAAGTTTCACATCTATTCATTTCTCCCACAATGTATTCGTAATCTGTGGGTGGGGCCGACTTGTCTGGGCGAAATACAATATTTGATGAGATATTTGCATGGATGTTTCTCAAAGATCAAAACTAAACTGACTCAAACAAGCTAGATTTTGAATTCCTGAAAACAATCATTTCACTGAGACCAAAAACTCATAGCTTACTTCATTTTATCAATTTTTTAGAATCTTATTGTTGTCGTTACTTGTCAATGTATTAAACACATTTCCAGTTCTATGTATACCCACAAATGTCCTTTCAATTTTCAACACGAGAGTGGAACATAGGTATTACAACATGAGCTATGTAATTCCAACATATAGAAGATTTACTAATTATCATAAATATACAAAGTCAATTCCTATCAATATTTGTTTAATAATATAAAAATTCGTTAAATGAGAATTCATTCCACAACCGAAAGACTACACATGGATAATTATTGATTATCTTGATTTTTGAATAAAGATTAATCAATAAAGTCTTCTCTTGTAATTGTAATGCTTAAAAAACTAATTTTTCTGGGTATGCGACTATGACTAATGTCCAATAAAATTGGCGTCATGTCATGTTTTGTCGTTTGTTCTATCCTTTTGTCATTTATTTTGTTCCTATTAATTTCGTCATTTTGCAACAAACAGGCTATAATCTTGACTGCAGATAAATGCATCCAACTCTCAAATATGGAAATTGAACAATGTAACAATTATTACAATCATCTCTTAAATGTCATTTGGTCATTGCAGCGGTCACTCCTACCCTGCCTTTCCTAACTGTCAACGTATTGATGTTGTCTTTGGATTTGGATGACAGAACAGCCACAAAATTGAATGCACAATGCACTATCATTTTGGGCAAGAGTTTTATAAATGCAGTTCACGACTCTATGGTGTGAAAACTGGTAACCTGTATTTGGACATATTTCTCATTAAAACGAGACAAAACCACAATTTTTATTTTGCCTTTTAGGGCAGCTCCATTTAATCCTTTGTATCAGGAGGGGATTATGCAGTCGTGGCTTAACTTTTTATGTTCAGTTTTGATAAAAACTGTCGCGAATTCATTTTTTGTGAATAAAATGACAAAGGTGGGTTGTTCTGCACATCAATCATTTTAAAGACGATTGTTGTCTTGATTCTCCCAATAATGGTCATTTTATAACGCATTTTAGTCATGAATCTCCTTCACTTCACCCTTTCTTTTTTTTCTTTATCTACTCTTCTAAACCGTTCAGTTATTATCCAGTCTGTAATCTAAATCTGGATATCTGATGAAGCCGAGCCCATTCTCATGCATATACTGACTATGGGCTGGACAACAAGTTGTGTACGTTGACAATGATGAATTTGACCACATGTTGGATCCCTCCCTTGACATTTCCATTGTAATACAAACTTTTTGACGTTTTCCATTTATAATCCGCTCATTCTGCATAATGCAGTGCACATAATTAAAAAGTAAACCATAAGAGACGCTGAAAGATTCAAAATTAATGTTCTTCCAGCCCAGCCAACAGTATTGGAGTCGCCACTTGCTGGAATAATGAACAACTCATCTAGCAAGGTGCCAAGTGTAACTTTTAATTGTTACCTTTGCCCAAACTTAGCGTTTATAGCGTCGTACTCTTTATTTCTGTCGCAAATCAATTTAAAAGACGCATAAGTCTATGCAAATCTGCCCAAGCGTGGGCTCTAATTGCGCTAATAATGAGTCTGTTTTGACTGTTTTATTGGAAAGGGGATTCAACATTTAGTTTACGCCCTGAGTGACTTACACGCTCACCCACAACCAAATCTTGACATGAGACCTGACCAAATATAAACTCAGCATACAAACTCATTTGCATCTCACACATTACGAAGCTATTAACTTGTGATAAAAATCCTCAATTTTAGAGGGTTTCAGTTTTTTACCAGATTACTATATTTGCAACGGCGGCTTGTGCTTCAACGATAATTATTATTTTAGTATTTAGACAGTTTTTTGTTAGTCCTTCCATCCATGACCAACTTGATGATGGATGGCCTGATCGTGTGTCCAACTCGTCTTCATATTGCTTATCGTTTGCTTATGTGCATATGTGGTGTATGTATATGTTACTCGTATTAAGGAAACGCTTGAATAATGTTTAATGTTTGAACTCGTTCATTTCAAATTAGGTAACACGACCAAATATAAAGCTGATGGAGGTAATAATCATAATTAATGCTTGATCACTGAGCAAATTGTGTTAACATTCTTTGTCTGTGGTAGAAATAAAAAAATAAGGAAATGATTCAAGAGCAACAAACAAAATACCTGGATAAATAATGCGCAGGTTAATTGAACACAATTTCATATGTGACATTCCAAACATTTGCCAAATAAGAGGCCACATAATTATTGTACATACACACTCTCGATTGCAACCACATCTTTCAGTTGTTCCTGTACAAAGGTGATTCCATAGACCACCTCGGAATAATTTATGTCTAAACACAAATGAAATCAATAAATTAATTAGATCGCATACAACATATCATATCACACACACAAATCATCCGCATGTATATGCAGTGAAGCCAATAAAATGAAAATGACCTTAACCTCTGAAATCATTCGCAAGATATTATTTGCAAAAAAAAAAACAAGTCAATCTCGCTGGCTTAGCCATTTTGCCAAGTTCCTTCCTCCATCGCTTATTTGGCGATGGATTCCTTCAACCATCCAAACGCTGTCAACTTAAGAATTTCGAGTTTGTTTTTTAATTGTGTTGGATTAGTGTTTGTTGTGTTTTGTTGGCGCAGGGGCTTCAGCAACTTATCGATTTGAGTATTGATAAAGCAATAAACAAAAACGCGTCAGTCAACCATGCCCATAAAAAGTAAGAAGTGTAATTGTAAGTAAAGGGCACTCCATTCTCATAATTCTATTATCATTTTGACACTATCCTCTCGCTTAGCACAAGGGATGAAGGGGAAGGTTGCTTTGCTTCCTGAGAGAGTCATTAGTCGATTAGTTAGCACTGCTATTATCTCTTCCCTTCTTATCCGCTTCACTCTAATCCATCCAGCCAATATATATTTATATCCCTTTAGTCGTTGTTCACTGCACAAAACTACACAATCAACTGCAAGTCAATAAACACCAAACCAACACCATGTTTGTATTGGATTAAGTAACAATGCTGATCTAGAATGGGCGGAATAGCTTATGTGGCTATAGGATATGAATTAATAATATGTCAGGGAAGTATTTACATGATCATTCACTAATTTTCGCATAGAGATTAACTTATCCAGTAGTATCACAATATGTTTATGAAGTGATTTTGGCGCATATATTGCTAATTAGCAAAAAGTTGAGGTACTATCGATCATCATAAAAGCAGTGGAATAACAAATCTGCGGTATATGTCCTAAATTAATAGTCTCATTTTAATTGGAATGGATTATAAGTCATAAATGTCACATTGAGAGGGATACATTCTACAATTTTTAATGTGTGAGGTGAGTGGTCGGCGTTTGCCAAGATAAAGAGAGATAACAATTATTGTAGTTTTGTACTGCCAACTTTTGCAATAAGTTTTCTGAATTGGCTTAAAAGTTCATTTCATAGATCAAAATCAAGGATAGGTAAACCCATAAGAGGCAAGTTCTGGACATTACAAATAAATAATGAACAAATTATTATGGATTTGAAGCAAATAATAATAAATAGGATATTTGCAAAGGCATCAGAGTCAATAATTATGTTCAAATGGCAATCGATGGTCATCTAAACATATTATTTTACAGCTTTGTCGACCACCACTGTGAGCTATGTCTGTGTCTGTCAGCCAAAGCCAAATATGGGACCGGAAGCTGCTTTTTATTACAACACATTATTGATGTATTACTATTGATGTATAAGAAATCTTCATTTTTTGCTGGATTTAACAATGAAATAATAATAATATCTCAATCTAGCTTAATACTTACCACTAAAACCTGTTAGTATTCACTTAAATACATCTATGTATATCGTATAGGCATCGTATATTCGTAAAGCCAAAACTCAAGTATCTGTATTATGATTGCTTTCTTTTCATTTACTTACTTTGTACTTTGTGTAATCTTCTGACCGTGTTGAAGGAAACACAAAGTCATGAAGTGGCGAATAATCTCAAAAAGGAATCCGTCACTCAAAAACTAGGATTAAAGATGTATATTCAACAAAACTGAATGCTAATTAAGAGTGCGAACAACATGTTACTTTAAACAACTTTTAAAGTGTCGCTCGCATTCCAATTGTCACCACATTCAAGCCAGTCGGTAAAGGAATTAACGTTAGTCCATTCATATTCATATTCATATTGGTTGTTGTGTCCAATATTATTTGTGACATAAAATTAATATTCCGAGACAGAGACAGGATAGGTGTAAAATAATTAGAGAATCTGTTAGACTTTAGACTTATTGGACATGCGGCGCCAGTGCTCATCTTTTAGGACACATCAACGTAATTCATACCAATATTTGTATGACTGCTAAGTAGGCAAACTATATAAGTACAGGGAATTATTTCGCTTCAGTAGTTCACTACTATGTCAAATGACTTCTGTGCGTAAAGAGTAAAATTGATGGGATGTCCAAAAGATTGAAGAAAGATAACTGTTAACCCTTTTCTCAAACCCATGTAACTACCACCAGTCTTTACTTTTCTGTTGTTGTCCCAGGTTATCATCCGCTTACAAACTTGTAGCAAACTCCATTTTTGAAAGGGCGATTTCAAGAAGATTGGGCAGTTTTGTTTTTGTAACACTTTATTATACAAATGGATGTTAGACATGTATTTAATTATCATATTATACAAACAAACAATCCCCTTTGGTTGGTATCATCACTATGTATGTGATTTGCTTATCAACGCAATTTCGCCTACAAACGCTAATGACTGTGATTCTGATTGAAACATTGTCTGCAATCCATACCATTCATAAACTTAGACAATCTCTTTCAATGATAGTCTGCCTTTTTGAAAATTGTTTTGATAACAAGGTGGAAGTTTTGCAGACCAGACAACCCAACGTCTACAAATCATTATGCCTATCATTTCGAAAACGATTGGCATTAATTTGTCCCTGAGGCTTACAAGTCTGTACAAGTTGCCATAACTTATGGCGAAGAAATTGAAAATGAGTGGTATGGATGGTAAGACAACCAAATCGCCCTGAACCTCACCAAAAGATGGAAATCCTCCTTAACTTTAAATAACATAAGGTAATGACATGCATAATGGGATTTTATTAGTTCAAGGCACATGAGTGATGAGTGATCCGCCACCAACACACAAACTATTGCATTGCCAACACCACCCAAAGATAACAACTTGAATAACTGCGAATACTTGAGATATAAAAGTGTCCAAAAATGTATATGCTAAAATACTAACAACCAACCACCCAACCACAAAGACATTGAAGACACTCGTACAAGATTCTGAATTTGGAAACAGACGCATTAATGTCTCGATGATGCGGAGGCACTAAGGATATACTCGTATATTTGCAATTTGGTATTCAACGGGTAAAAGACTGCTTCACTATCAAAGGAATTTCAATTTGATATATATTCCACCATATTGAAATAAGCAATATCTATGCACTGTGATGAAGTGTTTTTTAATTCAGAAATTGATTCATTGGTTTCATTGATTATCGATTACAACAAGTAAAAATGGACCAACATCATCCTTTTCCAATTAATCAACTCTATTGAACACCCCCTCATATATACAAGTCTATGAAGTGGGGTGAACTGCTCAACCTGCAGGTAAACACACAAATTAGAATTTTTATAGAAAACTGTGATGTAGACAACACATTTAAAATTGAATTACGAATCACGCACACCTCATTTGCATATTTGTCTGGTGGTGTTGGCGGTGGCAGTGTCTCATTTATACAAGTTTGATAGCAGAGATGTGATACGATAAGCCGATAAAACTGTGATGAGTTGATGATACCAAGACCATAAAAAGATCCGATATATCTGTATAACGTTTGCGTTGGTACATACACATGCCTGAGGAGCTAGCTAAGCAATAGTCTGGTGAATGAAGAGCAGTTGCAATAATATTAATTTCCTTGTTCTGATTTGTGGATCTAACCACCTTTTTCCGCAAATGGCTTGTTTTGATTTCAAAGATTTCAGAGTAACTATATTCATTGAGACAATGAAAGGATGAAATCTTTAAGTGACTATATATCCATTACCATCATCTACTTGACTATCAGATTGAACAATCAAGCTGAAGAACATTTATAAGTACCATCAACCTGATTGGCCACAATTACAGATATTACAATTTCCATGATTCACGCCTAAATTAAATTGGATTTATTGAACTTTCCCCAATTTGGCTTCTTCAGATGAAGATTTTTGAGATGGTATAATCAGATTGAGTTCATCGTATGAAACATATCTTTCAACTGTCTGTTTGTCTTTATTTTCATTCATATGATGATGATGACCTTTGCAGCAAATTGTGAATTGTGTTGGAGGAGTTAATTAAATTATTTTCATGTAAATGTTCAATTTAACCAACTTAACTATCTACGACATTCAGTACGTGCTCTCATCTGAGGGCGAACGTGAATTGTATTTTGTATTTCAATCTTGAATAATTGTTGAAAGATTATAACTGCTCCAAAAACGGGCATGGATGATGACTGACGACGAGGAATCTTGCTTTGTTGTGCAAAGTGAAAAATTGACTAATTCTTATTCTCTGCTTGTAGCAAATTAGAACCATTTGCATTGACGTTTTGAGTTCTCTCGTCAACAATAATAACTGCAACTGTAACTACAATATGAATGATGATAGAGAAGAGGATAAGGAGTAAGGAGTCGCCTTATTCCTTTCTCTTGCCACTTTGAAAAATAACGGTCCCAAAAATGACCGTTCATGGAACAATTGCAACGATTTAAATTGTGGTCAAGAGTCCAATTGACTTCCAACTATGAACCAACTATCTGTGAATATACCTCCTGTTGTTGGCATATTTCAAATCATAATAATTGAGAAGTTGAGGAAGTTTCTTAACACATTAGCGGGTAATAACTTTTCACTTGTGTAGGTCACGCATGACCTACACCACACCTATTTGCCACAAGTCGGGGCGTGATGGTGCCACAACTTGAAACTTTTGGACTGGTGAACGTCGCAGCAGTGACATACATAATTAACTTGTTTTATTGCTGTGTCCACTTTCAAATCCCAATCTTTCTCCAAATATATGACGACAACCAACGCAACAAGTTGGGTTAGGCAAAGCTTAGCTTGATTTGGCAAATATGTGCTTAAAGATTTCGAACTAGTGGATGGACGAACATGACCATGGACATTATATTTTTGAAGATTCTACAGACTGTACAAGGGAGATTATTAACTTAGCCCGACCATGTACTCCTGTCATTCTGTCACCGTCGTCTCAAAATTAAGAACTATGTTTCACCCTGACCAAGCAAGAATGGGAAGGAAAACTTGTTAAAAACTTCCACAAGGTCCATTATCCAAGCACCATCAGAAACAAACAAGGACAATTAACACGTTCGTAGAAACAATGCTACATCCTAATATTGTGTTTTATGTCAAATGATGGGAAATCCAATAAGTTATTCTACACAAACGGATTATTCAATCCACCCCCACCAAGACTAGTATATCGACCATGCCGTGTGTCCTATGTCTACATCCTCACCTCACCTGTTGCAAATAAATATACTAATATATATTGTCCACATGCACAAACTTGCCGTCAACAAGGCGACGCGTTTGTTCCCACCCACATTGTTCCGAATAATTTATTACTTTTAGAGTATTAACATTTGCATGCAATGATAATTTTACATCAATTTTAAGTAAGATTGAGCCCAATTGAAGGCAGTCCAAAATTGGAGATGGCCGTGTTGTTATTTGGCTGATCTTTAGTTCATGGCTAGTGGTGATCATAACAATTTAATGCCTTAATCACAGCACACACAGTGACAATTTGAACCAGGATTTTGGGTTTCTTTTCCTCAACGGCTTATGCATTGTCCAAGGGTCGAGGATAATGAAATAAATGATGTGTGTGTATGCATATACATGCAGAAGCATCAAGGCGGAATAATTCAGGATGATAATCCATTTGTGTCACATTTGTTTACGACAAAACTTACCACTTTTGATGCACCAATATGACAATGGTTGGTTGGATTACATTTGCAATTTGCATTCGCCGTGATTCGCTGCCCCTGATTTAAATCCGATAGCCAAACACGAGAACTGAAATAGTGTTGCGTTCAAAAAATATGATAGTGATTCATGGACAATGCCGAATTCGGCAGTAATCCATTTAATCAACAGAACGTGAAAACAATTCATGTTATTAATAAGTCAATGTGAATGATGATTGACTCTGTAATTATTCAAGTGACAAATCTGTAGCAGATGTCAATGCAACCAAACATTAAAGATGCTCAACTTAACCTGTGCATGTCTTACTAAATCCGACAAGTAAATCTGGCAGCTCAAGGGGATAGAAAGCAAATCATGGTTCACTCACCAAAAGAAACCTGTGTTGAATTTAAATTCGCTTCCTTCTTTCTACAAATCTGAACGTGTGTTCTTGCATAAATGCGGGATAAGATCAACTCTGACTCTGACTGTAAAAGTGAACGAGTATAGGTAAAGAGCAGATTAATACGTATTTTATCATTTTCTCATTTTTATTGCCAAATTCTCTCGATATATTTGGCTATCGCCTTTCCTATGCAAATTCAATCGATTTGGCTACGAGGACCTGCTTCTCATCTAATTCGTATTTCGAAACCGTTGTTGCCTGTGGCTTTTTATCAGGAGACAAAGAACTCGTATGAACTGTTTAAGATTTTTTGTCGTCGCCTTATTGAATGAAAGGAAGAAATGAAGGCACAGATTTCGATTCTGTTTTCAACACCCATCAACAAAACGATACAAGATAACGTGGTGTCAATGTCAAAATTAATTTCACAACCCTCTCATCAAGTACATTGTACAGTACATGTCTATCTAAGTATAATCAACACAGTAATTATTGCCATCCTATACTAGGATGACTTCTTTAAACATGCAATTCATAAATTGAACATCTAAATCAAGATGTTAATAATAATTCATTACAATGTGAATTACCATTTGCACACAAACCAACAATGACACAACCCAACCTTAGACGCTTCTCATCAAAGAGAGCCGCAAAGGTTGACAATTACTTAACATTGATTATATGTATGTCTAGCTGAATATTTTAACGACAACAATAATAATAATAACAGTCCACATCCCACAATCTACAACTTCAGTTCATATTTCTGCTTGACTGTATTTGAATCAACCTACGTAAAAATGACCGAGCTTATAGTTGATGACGATGACTGACGAGAGCGGAGGACGATATAAGCAACAACAATAACAGCCTCCATCCTACTTGATGTTAATATTGAATGTTGCTGATTATAAAATTATAAAGGGAATCTTAGTGTCAGATGAACATCATCCTATCCAAGAGTTCTCCCTCCTATGTTCAACAGTTTAGCATCAAGAATAATTTGAAGTGAAATATAAATGAAGGCTTGAGGGAGAACTTGGAAAGAAGAATCTCCAAAAATGGACTTGGCAAGGACGACAGCCGCAAAGCCAAGTCAGGTTGGGCTTACCAACCAGCCCTGCCTGCCTAGGCCAAATGTTAAATCCATTGAGCTTCACATTATTACTTGGATAATATGTCGTGTATGTCAGTATGTACGTGTGTGTTGTTTATTTCAAAACATGCACATATTCTGTGATCAAGTGATCAAATATTCCAAACGTTAAGGAGATCATCCAAACTAACCCAAGTTCAGAATCTCTTTCGGTTTAAGTCAAACGGAAATCTAGGGATTCTATATATATTTTTTGTTTTTATGTACAACAACCAAACTTTTTATGACGTTAATTTCATGTACTCTCTTGATCAGCATCATTGTGGATTGAAAGTTATTAGAGGTACAAAATACGAAATTACCCATGCAAACGACCAGTGAGTTAATGTTTTAACAAACTTGGAATGGTTGGGGTTGGCTATTTGGCTTTGCAGTGACTTTGTCTGCATCATCACACTTCACAGCTTTTATACAACATTGGATAACATTTTTACAATGAAAAATTTGGACTTGATAGTCAGTGGAGTTGTTCTGTTCGCGGAGGAGAGTGACCAAGACCATGCAAGAGATTTGAGGTGCACCCAAATTTATTGGTCATACATTACACAATACAGTGCTGGAAAAGCATATTTATGTGATTGTTTTAGTCAGTTTTGATACATAAATTAGGAAATGTTGCGATAAACCTCTTTAATTTTAGGAGTTGTGATTATCGAGCTATTTTACTTCTGGAAAGATTCTACTTGACTCTGACGCAGTGATTTTAAATATCTAATACTCAGACCATTTTGTAGTGTCACCAGTTGTAAAGCAACGCAACGCAGTTTGTTAAATCCGTTATGGATTGTAGTTCCAGTCTGGCTGGACACATAAATATTCGTACATGCTACCAAATCCAACCTTCAAAAGTGAATTTCACGTTGGCGTTATTATTATCAACTCAAGTTTATCACAGTGACAATGTGCAATCGGGTTTCAACAAATTGTCCATACAGGTAGTTTCGTCTTCATAAAAGTGTCCCCATTTTTTCTATTATCAATAAACACTTTATTCCGATATAAAGATTCTTTTAATCAAATACACTTGCCAGTTGCGTATATATATACATACAAATGCTTATTTAGTTACCCATAGATAGTCGCAGTTTGGATTGAAATTTACACTTATTGTGGTCAATTTAATATTGTTATTGAAGTTGTCATCGTCAATTATCAAAACAGATTGTTTTGTGACAATCATACACATTTTACACTAGATTTGACACTGAATTTAAAGAGATTTTGACCATTTTAAATACTTTCTATACACAGACTACCTTTGCATAAGCCAAATCACAAGTACATCTGCAAATCACCGCCTACACCTTTTCATTGATCTTTTTGATTCATTGAGTCATCATTACAGATTCTCAATTGTTCAACTTTTTAGACATTCTCATGTAAACCAATGAATAGAATGGGGAGTTACCTTTCCATTTCAGGAAGTCCTGCGTGTGCATAAACGATTTTAAATTATGTATTGCTGAATTAATTAATCTGAGACTGAATTCATGAAGTTCTATTGTTTATGCTTACGTATTTTTATATTAAAATCTACAGGTGAATGCAGTTCATCATTCGTACGAACATACATGCAAGAAATATAGATAACTCATAATTAGTAGTTTCTGCAGTGTTTATACTTATTTCGTGAGTTTGGTTTGGTTTAGAGACCGTGAAATAAAATAGATAGCTTGTGCATTTTGGAAGCTTTGTGTTTTGACAATATGAATTATGGCTGCTATGGATTGGATTTGGATCCCAGTTTAATAAAATAAGTGGTCGTGGTTTGCGGAATCTTAAAAAATCACAATAATGGTAGTGGCAAAATGTGGATTTGGAGAACTGGACTCCTCCCAACCTAACCAACCGGAGTCCAGTCCCAAATATTTTACAAGTTGTGACAGTCGTGGGATGTTACAACTGAATCAGGAGTCTGTGATAAACAAAGGAGACATCAATACTTTTTATCGAGTGGACAAGGGCGCCCCATTTGCCACGTAAGTCACTATTTTTTAAAGCATCTCATGCATATCTGTAGTATTATAGGCATGACCTTCACTTCAAATTCTTTAATGAGGCTCAAATGGTATATTAACATTAATTGGTGCACCATGTTCCTCTGTATTTGGAATTTTATTCCCCAACACTCAACAACACATAAAAAGGACATATCACACATATCACATCACATATCTGTAATCTGTTTTGCAGAGAATTAAGCATTTACTTTAAGACTGTTGTAATTGCAGAGGATACTACGCCCAAGTAAAACGATGCAAAAGTTTGGCGAATAATTCATACTACGCTGCCAAATTCTGTCCTCGAAAAAGGCCCGGACAATCCGTTGATGAGGAATGTATAGAAAATCTTCACGAAATCGCTCTCCTCAGTCAACTTCAGCACCCTTATATTATCTCATTTATGGATGCATTCATTTTGGAAGACTGCGCTGTGACCATAATGGAGCTGTAAGTTTTAAACCATTTTGTACTCTCTCATCTCGAGATAAATAGATTATCTATATTTATTGTTTCGTGATTAAGGTTTATGAGTTTCTCCATTATTTCGTACCCACAAATTTTGCATGTTTCACAAAGAATATACGAACGAATCTGTGTAGTACCAGTTTTTGTCTCTTCTTATATTGTATTGCAAGTGTCAAGGATTCAAATTCCATGTTTAGTTAGATTTGGCACATATTTATCTGTGATAAAATAGTTTTTTGTGTGCTGACCAAAGTTGTTTCATATTAATTTATGATTATTTTTTGTCTCAGGGCCCCGGGTGGCGATCTTCAAGGTATTTCCAAATGAAAGATAAAATTTTCGGCTTGAAATCATATACCAAGCATTGCTTCTTTGTTAGGTTTAATTGATGCGGATTTAGTGCTTTTGGAAAAAGATGCATCGAAATACATTTTCCAGCTTCTAGAAGCTCTAAAATACCTCCATGAAAGACATATTGCTCATTTGGACATCAAGGTAAATATAAACCCTTTAGTTTGGTAACATGAATTGACTTTCGTTTAAACAGATGCTTTCTTATTTCAGCCCCAAAATCTTTTATTAATGGGAGAGTTTCCTACTTGCGATATAAAACTCTGTGATTTCGAGGTAAGAAGATCGTACAAGATATATACTGATAGTTCATAAAACTTGTATGATAAAAGTTAAACAAGAGGAAATTAGCAAAAGTAGAATAAAGTATAAGAAAAGTGAGACCCACTGCAAAGTTGAGGTGAAAGTGTAGACTCTACTACAACCGTATGCATACATAATGGTGATTTTAACCTTACTTAATTTTTGAAAACCCACAGATTTCTCGAGTAATTAAGCCCGGAAAGGAAGTCAAGGAAATTTTGGGGACTCCAGATTACGTGGGTCAGTGCATGTGACTGAATTAATGAGAATTAGAACATTCCTTAAATGTAGATGATGCATTTATCCCATAAATTAACCTTTAAATTAGACTTTTTGACACTTACTTATATGTAAATGCTCCTGGTTGTTATATGTCTAGCCATAACTTATGTATGTTCACTTGAGAAGTTATTGTCTTTTGTTGTAGCCCCTGAAATTCTACTGTACGAACCTTTGTCAACTTCTGCGGACATGTGGAGCGTAGGAATCCTTACGTACGTATTACTTACAGGTAACTACTTTGTTCCGTATTTCTTACAGGTTGGTGTCTTTACAAATGGTAAAAATTTAAATGATAATAATAAATTTGATTACAGGTTTTTCTCCATTTGGAGGTGACACAGATCAAGAAACATTTAGAAACATTGTACACGAGGTAGGATGTGAAATTCATAATATAACAAATAATATAACAAATATTATGACATCCTAGCCGATAGACTTTCCTGAAGAATTGTTTGAAGACATCAGCCCCTCTGCCATCGACTTAATTCTCAAATTAGCTGTTAAAAATGCAAAGTGAGTCAAACAATACTTTTACACTAGACACAAAATATTGTATTTTATTTTACTTAAAGACAACGGCCAACCCCAAACGAGATGGAAGAGCATGAATGGCTGCAATCTTTTATCCCCGAAATCATCCCATCAACGCCACCCTGTGAACCTGAATCTGAGCCAGAATTGACGCATTCCACTAGTTCCATCAATCATAGTGGTCCAAAGAAACGATGTAACAAAACAAGCCATTATATATTTTCATTCTAAAAAGTGATGATGAGGATGATTGCTAATTATAATGCAATTTTTATGTTTTAAGCTCCACGCAAGACCATGGCCTTGTCAGGTCTAAGCACAGCTTCAGCCGCCGGTAGACGGCCTTCCGCCAGATCCATTTTAAGGGCATGTAAATCTGCATATGATTTGAACAAAATGGGAGCAAAAACAAAATCTAGGGGTACTCTTATTGAAAAGATGAAAATGGCATCTGGTGACAACAGTGTTGGAAGAAGTTGGAAACTAAGAAAGAATTTAAGCAAGAGCAGAGAACAGCTTTGGGAGAGCAAGGTGATAGATAATCTCATGCGCTTTATGCATATGCTATAATCCGAAAAAGATATTTAATGACGGTATAAATATTCACCCCCGCAGATTCAACTTTCGAAAAGCTGTGAAAAAATACACAACAACTTACCAGGTTCCACCCGATGGGCCTCTGTGGCTAATTTTCCCAGTTTAGATCTTGGTGCTGTAAAATCATCTACAAGTCAAGAGTCCGTGATTAGCGTGGTGTCAAATTGTACGTCTGCAGCCACACAACCAGAAATTCTTGACTGGAGCCAACAATTGATGATGGACGACTTAGTCCCCACGCCCTACTCAATCTCCATGCCTAATACCCCACCCATTCCTAATTTCGATCTATCCGCACCTGTAAATCATACTAACATGAGTAGCATGACGGGTACTCTGGACTCTGGACTTGGTTCTGGAGTTCTCCCAGAGTCAGACTTCAACTATCCATCACTTGTCAATGGAACAAATACGGAGAAATGTACAACGCAGAATGGTTTATTATCGGAGCCTACTGCACAAGAATTAGAATCCCAGAAATCTGTTGCAGAACTTATCATGACGTTTGGCGGACGAGTACCCAATGGGAATACAAATGCTAAGAAGCTTGATTTAAAGAACCAGTTTGAGCCCATCCTCGAAGATGGGAGTGAAGAGACGACAATTTCATTAGGAGACTGTTCGGATAACAACAGCACAAGTGGTGTAAGTAGTATCATCCCAACTACAAAAGAACCAAAATCTGCACAACCAGAATCTGGACACTTTTCCATGAACTCCTCCTCTTCGAATGAGCAAGAGCCAATCTCCTATCGGTCGAAAGGAGAGAATGATACAGTCAATAAAAGAGTTTCAAGGTCTTCACAACAAATAAGAGATGAAATGAGAGCAATGCGAATCAGCGCAACAAAAAATGGGACAAATGATACTCAAGGGGTGGTCGTCGCTACCAGAAGGGGAAGTGTTTCTCCTTCCAAGTTACGTGAGAACGGAAACGGATCATCAGGATTGAAAAGTATTCTAAAGAAATCAACATCTCATTCTCAACCCAATCAGTCCAATCAATCAGTCAACAATACGGACTCCTCCTCTTCATATTACACAAATGCTAACAATAATAGTCATCACCAATATCATCTTCATCACCAACTAAATGGAAATATAGTTGGACTAGGGAATCTCATATTGCCTCCATCATCAACATCATCAGCCCCATCCTCCAGACGAGGTAGTATTCCAGGCAATTGCACAAGGCACACAATCTCTTCTTTGGCAAAAGTACCAAAAAAATCGATATTGAAAAACCCTCAAAATGGCGATATTAAATCAAATAGAAGTTCTAGTATTGACACTACATCCTCAAACCCTTCAGCTGTTAATAGAAAACCAAGTGGAGAAAGGTCTAGCTCAAAATCACCTGAGAATATTGTACCTACCAAAGAGATCCCTGCAACAGATTTAGACCGCACTCAAAAATCCGGTTCACCTGACACCGCTCCCCGATCATCTACGACAGACCACCTAGTTGAGAACAGCGGAGTTTGCAGTACAAACACTTCAAGAGGAGTAGGAAACAAGGGAGGAAAGGTGATCCCGAAAGGACTTTCTCCACGGGAGCGTCCATCTTTTATTCTCCTTCATGATGTAAATGTAAAGCCTAAAGTACGAAAACCAACCGTAGTCCCTCCTCCACAGCAACCAAGACAGCGAAAGACTAGTACCACCATTTCCTCCGCCAGGGCTAAGATAACCAATAACAACCCTGTTCCCACTCCTAGAGCTCCTCCGAAACCTAGAACATCAATCAGAGAACAAATATTGCAGAAACGCATACCGGTGAAATCAGGCGCCGGCACACGAGTTCCAAGCGTGACACTGCATATTGCTCCAAATAAAATAATTCATATGACTGAAACACAAATTAATAAACATTCCCCTTCCCCACCATCATCTCCAACTGAAGAAATAATAATAAATGGCAACAAAATGTCAATAAAATCTTCAAAGGTTAATAAGTCTGAGCCCAGTTTTGAGCCGGCTGCGGTTGCCATTAAGATATTTCCTCCAGACCCGGCAATAATTCCCAAATCCTCCTCCCTCCTCCTAAAGGGAAACCTGTCTCAGTCTCAAAATTTTGAAGACAATAATAATAATGATAGTAATAATAACTTTGGCAATAGGTCTCCCAATTGTAAAACGGAGAATAATAATCCTCTGAATTTTCTGACGATCAATAATAATAATAATGTCAATACAGAGAGTAATAATAATAATAAGTCCCCCGAGATGCGTAGAAAGGTCAAACATGATTCCACCACCAAGAATAACATTTCAGATAAGTTTGATAAGTCAACTTGGGGAGTCGTTTGCACGGGTTCAATTGGGAGAGCAATGGAAAGATTTGAAACAGGGACAATTAAAGGGAAAAAATTGAGACGTGGTAGTGTCCCAGATTTTTGACTTGCTTACATTTGCAACTATGATACCTCGCAATACCTCAATTATTGTTGGTGCTATTAATTATTGTCATATTGTCCCTCTCGTAATGTCAAAGTTCTACTCGATCCATGTATACTATAGTATCAAATATACGCTAACTGTGCCTGAGACAATTTGAAAAAGTTTAAAATATTCGAATTTCATGTTCTATGCCTTCGCTATCAAATGTTTATTACTACCTATATTTGCTCTTAGTTTCACATTTGTACAAAATAATCTCGATGTAGAATTATAGTATACAAAATGTCGTTATTGTATGTTTGTTGTTCTATAAATGACTATTAAAAATCATGCGTTGAACCTCCATGAACAGATATACTTGATATTTACGTGAGCTATGTATCAATTCAATTGAAGGCCATGAGGGAATTACGATAAAGATACTAAAACATGCTCCCATATCCTCAGCATACCATTTTGTTACAGAATTTATACTTTCAACCTGGTTGATGACGTTCTATACCCAATTAGACTTGGAAAAAGTTAACTTGTAAGTATTTCGTAATTCTGGCAAAAAAACTTGGGCAATTTCAGTCGTTACAGTTTTTGACTGTACATAAGTAGCTTATTATTTCATATTTTTGGAGTCAAGTGCAGGACGCATATGTTATGCTTGAATGAATAACAAGAATTGCCACTCTTGACTTTCTCATACTTTGTCAGTTACAAACAAATTAGAAACTTTTGAATTATTTACATGAAAATATCGTGTAATCTAATCAGCATTATGTAGCTTATTACAAACTATACGAATTCTAGAATTGCACTTTAATGATGGCCGATGGAAAGAAAACTTTGCAATTTTATGCTGAAAAATAAGATATTCATTCTGCATGCAAGTTTAAAAGTATACCTTAAATATTAGAACAGATACTTCAATACAATTCAATATCAAGTACGTAGCAAAAGATGTATATTATTTTGTATATACATCTTTGTACGATGATTATTGTGTGATGTGCCTAATTCTTAGGTGATGCAATTTTGATTAAACAATTGACAAAACTATGAACAATTGAATTCATTACTAGAAATTTCTTATATCTTTATTTCCAATATATTTTTAATTTAGTTTCATGAGTGGGCGATGGATCCCCGTCGGTTTGGCAAGTTTCACGTGCTGCAATTATGTTCGATGAGATAGGGATCGAAAAGACCGAGGATGAGGAGACGAATAAATAAGTAAATTCAATCTGCCACTTAAAAACGGGATTTCGACCACTGTGTAAATAAAGAGTGGATCTAGAGAACACTTATATATTTTGTTTTTGATAAGAAAGTGTGATTTGAGGTGTATGTTATTGCATAACTCAAACTTTCACTCACATCTCAATCTCCTTCCATAATCCATGTCACACTCGTCTCATTTCATCATTTTTACCTCATATCACACATCGCTAACCCACTCACATACAACAAATCTCTATAAAAGTTGTCGTCTTCACACTGGTCTTTGCCCAGTCTCAATTCACCAGGAATCAGTTTCACTTCCTTGTCATCCAGGTGCAGATCATACTTCAGTGGAATTTTAAGTAAGTGCTAGATATTTCTCATATTCTTTCATTTACAGAATACGTATTCAAATCCAGTACATCCGTTCACACTTGATTTATATAAGTGTACAAAATTACAGCAATAGTTTCGCAATAGTCTTGATTAAGTGATAGTAAGTATATATTACATAATTATAATTGCAATATAAAGACAATTAAGTATTAAACAACAATAAAAAACCAATAAATTGTTCTTATAATCAGAATTGGATTGAAGTATTAGGATAAAAATGAATGCAACAACAATTAAACCTCCCCCAATAGCCACCTCTTTCAGCTCCATAGGCATTCCCGAAGGGAATGAAGCGATGATAGTCCTTGGGGCCATCATAATGACATGTCTCATCATGGTTTCCTTATGTCTGGGATGGTATTGTTTCTGTCGTGCACTGTATGTTCATCGTACGCGTCCATGTTTCGGACTTGGCAGCATGGAGGTATAATTTCTATCCTTTGCAATGCATGAAATTATGTAGTACTCCATAATACTGATAAAATGTTGGTCAATCACTGTAGTCGGTTACCAGTCGTGGTGAGGGGTCAGCGGGATTAGACGGTCGTGTCAAATGACAAATCGAAAGGATCTTCGAACAATCAAGAGAGCAAAATAAAATTCAGAAACAACAATGCCATAAACCCACTCAAACAACGTCTTTGGACCAAAGCATTTTTAAAAGAAAATGCACGGAACCCATTCTAATCCCCATGTACTTCGACATTGAAAATTCTTTAACCCATGGTTTTCAGTTTCACACCAGGATGCAGGAGGCCATTTCCACTCAGATCTCTCGTCAAAAGACTTCTTGTTTCGGGCGCCTAAAGAAGGTCAAGGTCAAGTTCTGGAAGGCGTCACGATCCACTGAAGATCTTTCCCGTGTTGTTTCCTCATCATTACGCACTCCAACAACGTCAGCGGAGTCATTGGATCTAGGGGAAGGCAGCACACCAACATTGACCACGGCGTTCTCCAAGAGCATGACACCTATTCCTACCGTGGAGGCAAACCCTTCGCTGTTTTTGAGTCCACGGGTTAGAAGTGCGCCACAGGTCATGGAAGAAGGCTGCATGTATTCCCCAATCAGATGCAGATATGATCGTTCATATTGCATAAAATTGCAAAACATGTTGAACCCAGAGTATAGGAGTGGTTCACGTTGAAAATGTAAAAAAATATAAAAAAACACAAAAATAAAAAAGAGAAATAGATTATAAAAGAATGATGTGGAAAATCTTGATAGAATGAATTTTGGAAATCTGTAACTAAAACTTGAGTGCAATATAATATGAATGATCAACGATGTGATAAATGTGCTATATTTGGAATGAGAGTATTATTGTATTTTTATTATCTTGTAGATATATATTAACTTCCAAGATTATATCCTGCATGGATAGAAAGATATATTGATATACATAGATATTAATATTTATTCTGTGAATAATAATTTATACAAGAAAATTTGTATTAACTATACAAGATTCTTGCTACTACAAAAATGGCAACAATGTAATAATGAATGACATTATATGTATTTAAATGACTTGTAGAAGATGATTCGTGATTATGGCATTTGGTGGTAGTTCTCCATCCTGGAGTTTGATTATTTTTTTCATTCTCCTCTTTCAACCACTTGTACAAAGGTTCGAAATACATGAGAATAGACTTTGATGACAAGTTTTGAGTTCCAGTAACTGTTTCTAAAACTTTTGGCCATGGTTTGGATGCCCCGAGAGAAAGTAGTTTTCTAGAATAACAATTTTGATGTTAATGTTAACAGTGCAATCTGTATGCACATGATATTACTAAAGTGTATACACACATATATATTATATCGAGTTAATTAAAAGTATCTTACTCTAGCTTTAAACCTGCTCTCTTGCTATTGTAAATGTCACACAAATGGAGGGGTTTGGTATTTCTGGCTTCTTGGCATAGCGATTCGTGGAGTTGGAATTGAAGAATCATTGAAATAAAGTATCTGTCTTAAAATCACAATTAAGTTATTTATTTCCTGATGCAATTGGATTTTCATTTTACCTCACATACGGTACATTTGATATCACATGATATTTCGATGCTGGATCCAAGAACTCTTCACCATATATAACATTAGGCGGCTTTCCCACCCCTTGGTACTCCTCCCTCAACTGCCACCACTCACAGTTTAATGAATTCGATTTCTCGGTCCTATAGGCCACCTCCCACTTCCATTTATCCAAAATGTAGCCATATGGAAGGAATGCTATTTTGGTAAGAGCGATTCGCAACAAATAATTGATTTCTGTTTCACTGTCATATTCAAAGTGTTGGATAAGGCCAATGGATTCCATGTGGGTCATGGTCTGGACGGACAAAGCAATCAAATCTCCAATTGCTTCGTGGAATCCTGGGTTGGATCCATCTCTGTAGATCTTTGGAAGGTGATTATAGCTCATTTGATAATAGATATGCCCTAGTTCATGGTGCAAAGTTAGCAAATCCGTTTCACTAATAGTTGTGCACTGTTTGATTCTGAGATAAGATATCCCTCATGGGAAAATTAGAAATTACATAACGACATAGTTAGATGCTTATTGCTGCTGAAATCTTCTCACCTGAAATCATCCCGATTGCACAGGTCCCACGCAGAAGCATGACAAATCATTTGTGATAATGGAGGTTTCTCAAAAATAGAGTTTTTCCAAAATAGCTCATTCAATTTTGGGAAGCCCAATGATACAAAAAAGCTCTCGGCTAATTTGGCCATACCAATAGGAGTCATTTTTAACTCTTGCATTTTTTGTGTGATATTGAAACTTTGTTTATTTTTGAATGGCATCACCATTTCTTCCACATTTTCCCACGTCTCCGCCCAAAGATTTCCTACATTAACATTAATGTTTAAAATCCCCAGATTTGATAAATAGAGTTATGCACAAATCCAACCTAAAAGATGAGAGGGAATTCGCCCTTCACTCCCCTCAAAAACCTCGTCTCCATAAAATTTCCGTAGTTTGAAGCGAACGTAAGCATGTAATTCGTTATAAAATGGACTCAAAGTTTTCCACAAAGAGTCAATTTGCTCCTGGAAATCGTGAATGGTTAACTCATCTGTTTCATAAGCCCGTAGTTCATACTCTGTAGGGGTCGAAAAATCTATACATCCAATAATAATGAAGTATAATTCAATGCACACCTCACCCTCACACAGCACACATTAATTACTTATTATACTCACTATTCATATGTGCTACTGTTTGCATTAAAGATATAAATTCCGTATAATTCTCTTTAAAAGCTGCTCCAGTCACATTTCTCCATTGTAGCCAAATATATTCCAGTTCCCGAGGATTTCGAGAATTAAGAAATATTTCTGTAATGTCTGCAATACATAACAATGTGTTTGTATTTTTACATGCCACTGATGCCACCGTAGGATACGTTTTTTTCCAAAAACCTACCAGGTTCCAATAGCAAGTCGCATTTTGTCCGATTGTAGAAATCGCAAACAGTAGCCATTCCATATTTACTTTCCATATATTGTTTCAACACGTTATACTGAAAATAAAACGTCATAATTTAAACAGACATTTATTTAGCAAAGAAAAAACGGTGATATTTGAACAACTGCACTCACTCTTTTGAGAAGGTTATCCGGAAGAATAGAAACTCCTAACGTGGCCATCATTCTAAATTGTCTTTTGACGTCGGGATCTTTAAACTGTCTCCAATCAAAATTCTTTGTTTCTTCCCACATCCTCCTCCAGAATTTGGAATACACAATAGATGACTCTAGCTAAAGAATCATTGGGATTAAACAACAAACTAGTTTTCATTTCCAATTAAAAAAATTAAGATTTATACTGATTTCTTGCGGTTAAAATCGGTTAGATTGGTATGAAAATTCCATTCACTTAGGGCTCTTGATTTAGACATATATTAAAATTTTATCAAAGTGAGTAAAATTATGTAATAATAGTATTTATGCTCAAAATTTGATAATTAAACCTTTGATGACACACGGGACGCACCTCAGACTCCAATTTTAAGAGAAATTTCTTGGCCAACTCTTCATCATCATCATCATGTACAATTACTGCCTTCGTGCACCAAGAAATTGCAACAAGTGCAAACAACAATAAATTAATTACAGTCAAATTGTTCATTCTCACTTTTGAGATTATACAAGTTTGCCGAAGAAATGGATATGATATGGTTTTAGCAGTGCACAATGCAATGCATGCAATGGCGTGGGGCTGCAGCAATATTACATTTATTGTCAATTCGATTGAGCCACTTATTTCAAGTCGTACTTGTTTATTTTTGCTCTTTTAATTGGCACTTGTTAGTGTTAATCTCTTTAGAATTGGAGACTGAGTGGCACAAAATCTCATATCATGAAGAAACTGTGAGTCTGCATTAATTTTGGGGCTCAATATTTTCAATGTGTAATATGTTCAATCAAAAGTCTAGCTTAACAAACCAATCATGTTCATCCCAAATAATAATTACTATTTTTACCTAATTTTGCTGATGGCTGATTGTGTGTGGATTTAATGTGATTCATTGCATTTGGATTTAGAATAACCTTGGGCAATGCAGATCCTCAATTTTAGTATAATATAATAATATATACCATTATCAAAGATTATACAAATATCGGTCTTAGTACGGTTACTGGGGCAGTGGCCAAAATTTTTCCACGTGAGGTCACATTTTACCGTGAGTGATCGAGGGTGTGACTTTGACCACATACCCACGATCATTTATTTTTA